>JAUELO010000316.1:1651643-1666621 GCA_032357855.1 Amphibolips quercusostensackenii
TAAATGAAAATCGGGAAAAATATTGCAAAAAAGAATACACAACGTATATTTAATGGTTTTGATTGACCTTTCATTAGACTTTAGTCGTATATTCCAAAAGAAAAAATTCAAATACAACAAAATATGCCATAGGAGAAAATGAAAGTCAAGCAAAGTATGCTAGAAGAGAATACACAGAGTATATTAAACGGTTCCGATTGGCCTTTAATTAGAATTTTGTCAAATATTCTGTAAGAGAAAATTAGAATACAACAAAATATGCCAGAAGAAAAATAGAAAATCAGGTAAAATATGCTATTAGATGATAGACAGCGTAAATTAAATGTTATTGATTGACCTTCGATCAGACTTTAGTCGAATGTTCCGAAAGAAAATTTTTTTAATACAACCAAGGATGCCGCAGGAGAAAATCGAAATAGGGCCAAAAATGCCAGAAGAGAATACACAACCTATATTGAATGGTTTTGATAGGCCTTTAACTGAACATTGGTCAAATATTTCGGGAAAAAAATTAAAATTCAACAAAATATGCCGAAAGATAAATAGAAAATCAGGCAAAATATTCTTTTAGAGGATAGACAGCGTAAATTAGATGTTATTGATTGACCTTTAATAAGACTGTCGTCGAATGTTTCGAAACAGAAAATTTTAAATACAACCAAGGATGCTGCAGGAAAAAATCAAAATAAGGCAAAATATGCCAGGAGAGAATACACAACCTATATTGAATGGTTTCGATAGGCCTTTAACTAAACATCAGTCAAATATTTCGGAAAAAAAATTAAAATACAACAAAATATGCCCGAAGATAAAATGAAAATCGGCAAAAATATGACAAATGAGAATACACAATGTATATTGAATGGTTTTGATTGACCTTATATTAGACTTTGGTCGAATATTCTTGAAGAGAAAATTAAAATTAAATAAAATATGCCGGAATGCTAAATGAAAATCGAGGAAAATATTGCAAAAGAAAATACACAACGTATATTTAATGGTTTTAAATGACCTTTCATTAGACTTTAGTCAATTATTCCAAAAGAGAAAATTGTAATAGAACAAAATATGCCATAGGAAAAAATGAAAGTTAAGCAAAGTATGCTAGAAGGGAATACACAGAGTATATAAAACGGTTTCGATTGGCCTTTACTTAGACTTTGGTCAAATATTCTGGAAGAAAAATTCAAAATACAACAAAATACGCCAGAAGAAAAATAGAAAAGCAGGCAAAATATGCTGCTAGATGATAGACAGCGTAAACCAGATGTTATTGATAGACCTTTAATTAGATTTTGGTCAAATACTCCAGAAGAGAAAATTAAAATACAACAAAATATGCAGGAAAGAAAGAAAATCAGGCAAAATATGTTTGAAGAGAATACACAGCGTATATTGGACGCTATAGATTGACCTAAAATTAGACTTTAGGCAAATGTTCCGGAAGAGAAAAAAAAATTGGACCATATATTCCTGAAGAGAATACACTATGTATATTAAATAGTTTCAATTGACTATCAAATAAACTTGAATCAAATATTCCGGAAAAGAAAATTAAAATACAACAAATTATGCCGGAAGAGAAAATGAGAACCCGGAAAAATATGCCAGAAGAGAATACACGACATATATTGAATAGTTTCTATTGACCTTTAGTTTAGAAATCGTTGATTCTTCAAGAAGATTTCATTTAGAATTACGGACTAACAGGGAATGGCTGAATCGTTGCAATTGCCACGCAGGATGGTCCTATTGCAATCTAGGCCACATTAAATTGCCAATGAAGGTCGACTCTCGATCTACGTCTGAATTTAAAAGTCTAGGCGGTTTCACTTCTTCCTATTTTTACAAAAAGGAAAAAGTGGATGTTCCTTACAAAGTTGATAGAAACCGGTTTTTATCCACCCACGTAGCCCTTCTGTCTGAATTTAATTAAGGCCTCGATTTTAATCACTAGTCTTGAATTGGCTTTTTTTCGACCAAGCAGACGTTAAATAAGGCCGAGTTTAAATCAGATTCTTAATCATACTCGTGCAAGAAATAAAGGGTTTAACTGTGTGAAATTAATTGAATTAAGCATTTTATTAAAAGCGGATGAAGAAAATTGAATAATTTTTGTAACAAATGTTAATATTTTTTAAATTTATAATGAAAAAATAAATATTAGTTCCTAAAATGAAAAAATGACAGAAAAAAATGGTCTTGAAATACTTGCGAAATTGTGGACTAAATTATTTTTAAGTCCTCACTTTTAACCTTAGGATTAATGTTAAACAAATTTTTTTACTTTTAAGCCCAGTTTTAACTTTCAACTTAGTTTGAGAAAATCATTTTAAATAATAAAAATTTGGAAATTCGTCAACTTTTTCAATTTTAAATCATAAAGTTTGGAACATCTTTTTGGAATAGATTTGTCTTGCCGGTTCGCAATTGAAGATCCTTTAATTTTTAGTGGGCATTATCTAAATAGAAACAATGTTTTATGTTCTAATTTTTTTTAATGTATTAATAAAAATAATGAAATTCGTCGGACTGTCAAAATTAAAAGTTATATTTTCAATTCTATGCCTTCCAAATTAAAGCAATTTAAAGTAAAAATGATCTAAATTACAGAATTTTTAAATAAAAAACTTAAAACTTACCTAATTTTTCATTGTGAATTTAAAGAATTAAAAACTCTTCAATTTTCAACGTGTATAAATAACATTTCTCAAATTCAAATGATTTTTTAAATCAAAAGTCAACTTTTTAAATCAAAATCTTCCAAATTCAGGAAAATTCGAAAGTAAAGCATTAAAATTAGAGAATTTTCATTGTTGAACATTAAACTTGCATAATTTCTCATTGTAAATATTTAAAATCAGAAAGACTTTTTGCATTTTAAAATTCATAATTAAAAGTTCTACAATTTCAAAGATTAAAAATTGAAAAATCTTGAATTTTGAAAGTAAAGAATTGTTAATTATTCAATTTTCAAGTTTAATATTTTAAAAATGCGTGAATTTAAAATTTTGTTTGGAATAGTTCAATTTTAATATTTAAATTAAAAAACTCTTTAATTTTTTAAGGTTTACAATTTAAAGTTTTAAAATGTTTAAAACTTGCAACTGAAAAATCTTTAATTTTCACGATGTTTAAATAAAAATTCTTTAATTTTAATGAATTTAAAAATCAAAATTTAATTTTTTTTTCAAGTTTTAAATTTAAAAAATTTTGAATTTAAATCTCTGAACTTACAAAATTTTTAAATGTGAAACACAAAGTTGCATAATTTTTAATTATAAATTTTGAGCTTTAAAATCTCTTCAGTCTAAATTAATTCAATTTCTTAGGCTTATATCTTGAAGATATGTAATTTTCAGCTTTTTTTGAAATAGTTAATTTTTAAAAATTGACAAGGCAGAATTCTAAAAAATTTAATTCTTCAATTTTTAAGAATTTTGATGGATTGGGGATGATTTTAATTTTGAACAGCAAAATCAACAACGTTGATTTATTTTTTGGAAATTGAAAAAAATGTTAATGTAACATATTTTTCTAAACTTCCTGTGTCAAGATATTATTTTCAAGATGAAGAAACGTGACTCAATCGAAAATAAAAATTTTTTATGTTAAAAAAATGCGATATGAGTTAATTTGCTTATAACTATTATTTATAACAAAAACAATTATTGTGTAAAGGCATTCATTTGTATTAGAATATTATTCTTAAAATGAAAAAAAAACATTCTGCAAAATAGAGAAATTTGCTATTTAAAAAAATTAAATTGGTTTAAAAATTATTAATAACAATAAAAATTGTTCCTGTTTAGTTTACAGTTATCATAAGTTATAACTTTTACGTAATTCAACGACGAAATAGTACAAATAATGCGTTTAAACACCAAAAATGCAGCAGATCTTAGTTATCCAATAATTTGTTTATAAAAATTTAGGAAATTTGTTTTTTAATAAAAATTTGTATTTATCAAGAGTAAATATACTAATTTTATATTTTATTGGCGAAACATCAATAAACAGAGCAAAATAGGTAGTACAAATTGAAAAAAGTTTTTTTTTTTTGTAATTTTTTAACACGAATAACAAATCAGTGCATTTGTTTAAACAAAAAATTCCACTTTTTTCTCACTGTGCGACTTTGCGGAGAACGTGAAGGTCTTGGTCATAAGCTTCAATTAGAAAATGTGGGTTTATGGGTCAGTGACCAATACAATTCGATTTTCTTCACATTAAACATCATTAAGTGTCGATGACTTTTAAAGTTAATTAAGAACCTACTTTCTATAAGAAAAGAACAAAATTTGTTATTTATGAGTCCATTGGAAATTATATTTGAATTTTAATCAATTTTATTAAATTTCATACAAAACCCAACTTTATTCAAATGTTATTATTTATCAAACTTTAAATTACAGATCGCAGTAATATTAATTTAGAAAATTATAATTTTTAGTTGAGTTTTGAAGTTACGTTGTTTGTTGTTGACTAGCGTAGTGTAATTTTTTTTGTCGATAAAATGACGGTTTTGCATCTCTGTAGTCTAAACCAGAATAGTTTTAATTTTCAGCTGTAAAAGAAATTCCTTTCTAGCTCTGCTAGGATTTGAACCTAGGTCTCGCAGATTGCGGGTCTGGTGCTCTTAGCTACTATCCCTCCCACTTGTTACAGCATCGCCTTTTAATAAAGAATCATCTTTTTTGTTGAAATTTGATTTAGTGGGTAAAACCACCAAACTGGCAATCTGTGAGACCTAGGTTCGAATCCTAGTGAAGCTGGAAAGGAATTTTTTTTACAACATGGACAAAAAATGCATTTGAAAGCTTTCCAGTAATCAAATTCGCAACAGAAAATTGCTAAGTTATGAAATATCCGAAACTGATAACTTACTGAATTTGAAAAAATTAAACAATATTTTTTTAATCAGAATTCATTTTTTATTGAAAATAGAATAGTTCAATATTTTAATTAAAGAAATTTTTGAAATGTTAAATGTATTTTTTGGATTATTTTTTTAATTAAAAATAACGCCAATTAAAAACAAATTTTCAACGCAAGAATTTTTTTTTAAATGTGTATAGTAGCTGTTTTTAAATATTGCCCTGGTGATTAAACTCTTGTTATAATATTGTTCTTTTACAGTGGAATATTTTGTTTTTAATTATTAATTGTTATTTTTAATTTAAACAATAATTGTGAATAAAATACATTGACCATCTGAAAAATTCCTTTTTAAATTATTTTAAATAAATTATAACAATATTGATACATTATTATACAATATATTAATATTATATTATATATCGAAATATTTAATTACATTGAATTTTTGATCAATGAATATGATTTATTACAAAACAATTTTCCTGATTGTTTTAATTTGATCATTTTTTTAGTGACGGGGATTTTGCAGTATCTGATATTCAATAATTCGGAAATTTTTTTTCAAAAATTTTATTATTCTGCAATTATCGAATTTGCTAAAATAATGAATTGTTTAAGAAATTTGTTATTTAGGAATTTTCTAAATCGGGATGGTTATCTTTTGGCAATTTTCTGAATTCAAAAATTTTTTGCTTAGAATATTTTTTACTTTTCAAAAATTTTACGATTTCGGGAATTTTATTTTTCATGAATTTTCAAATTTAGTAATTTTATTTCTATTTTGAATTTTTTAGTCGTTAACTTCTTGACACACTTGAACAATTAAGTAACTATTAACCAAAAATGACGTAAAATTAAAATAATTTGCAGGAAATAAAAGATACGCTTTAATTTTTTTTGTTTCTCCAAAAGTAGAAAAAATTTCAAACATTTAGTAAAAAAAATTTATACATCAATTTTTAACGTTTGCGATTCCGAAATTCAACCAAAAATAACTTCTTTGAAACAAAGAAAATTTTCTTTCGCTAAGAGACAAACCGTTTAATTTATAAAAGTTAAAAATTAAACATTTTACAACTAAATGATATTTAATTTTGAATTTTTATATCAAAAAGTTTTAAAAGATTACATTTTATACACGTATTTTAAGCTATAGTTCACCTAAAACTCTTTAGTCGCTTTTTTGGGATATCTTCACTTTTAGTGAATTTATTGGATCTATTTAGATTCAAAATTTCTTTAATTCACCATAAAGACTTTGAAATTCACCTTAGATTAAAAAAAATTTTTATTAGATTTTCTTTTACTTTAATCAAAATTATTTTTAACTAACTTTTAATTTTTTGAATATATCAGGGATTCGTATCAATTTCATTCATTTTTTCTAATTGTTTTGATTTTTTATAAATTCCTTTCAAACCTAATGAATTCAATGAATTTTGTTAAATGTTTCTAATAGTTTTTAATAAGATCTAATTTTTTTAAACATTTAACTTGAATAGTTATTCATTTCACCGAATTCTTCTCATTTTTCTTATATTTCTCTAAATTCGCGTGCATTTAATTTAATTCATTGTAAAAAAAAAATATAATGCATTTAAATTCTGTTGAATTCGCCCTGATATTTGTTAACACAAATTTTACTTAATCAAGTGGAAATTTTTTAATTTAAGAAATTTTATTTTGATTGACCTAACTCTTATGTACAGTCGAATCGGGGTTTAGTGCCAGTTCTGGGTCTAACGCTGGAACTAAATCTAGATGCTCTGAACGTAAGCACGTCCTGTTTCTACACGCTTGATAGACCAATAAAAACCTTCCCTTCTTGCCCCGCCACTCTTCTTACGCTACACTGCGGCGCGGCGTCAATTCCCGAAAGAAGTAAATCAAGGGAAACTTAATTCCGATTCGACTGTATATTGTATTTAATTACTTTCTGTTTAACAGGATTGAGGATTTTATTTCTTTAACATCTTTCACAATTTCGTTTAACATATTTCTTCAACATCTCTTACAATTTTACTTAACAACTATGCCTTATGCCTAACTTAACCTTTAATCGCTTCGCCTTTTTATTATTTACTAGCTTGTATATGATGTCTTACCTTAATAGATCTTGAATATTATCTTACAAGTGTGTGAGGCCTTCCAGGGCTTCCATTTCCATTTACCATTATTCTTTAGGCTTTTCCATGTCACGCAACACTAATTTTCTTATACATATTGCTCTTGTATCAATTTCGGGTTTTTCTCCCTCTATGTTTTCTGTCTTTATTTTCTCTTCTAAACTCTTGATCCATTTTTTTTCTTGTCCAAAACTGTTTAGTATTCACCGAACTCTCTCTACTACGCTCTTTCTAAATTTCTTTTCACTTGTGCATCTCTCCAACATATGCTTCTAAGATTCCTTTTCATAACCTTCCTGCGCTTTGGTTTTGGTGACGGGCGTAAATGTGTAATTGAGGTAAAAGGCGGTAAGAAAGGAAAGTGTTTTGAAGGGGTTGCGTAGTAGTGTGTGTGTGTGGGTAGGGGGCTGTTTTGTAAGGTTAGGAAGGTTAGAAGGAAGGTTGGAAGTGCTTATTTGGCGGTTAGTTGCTGAGGATAAGAAAAGTGAAAGGGAATATAGGGGACAGCAGATCGATAAGGTAGGCCAGCATGTCGGTAATGAGAAGCCCAGTGGGGTCCGGCAGAGGGCAGCAACGAGTAGACAACAGAACCGGTTCTCGCGGAGACTAGCGAAACAGAAAGGGGCTAGCTGACAGGTGGACTGGATGTAGGCCGTCAAATCGGAAACTGCCTAATAGATCCAGATCTATTAGCTTAGGGTCGAGGTAACTTTTTGATAAATGGAGGCAGGGGGAAGGGGTTAAGGATAAAAGCAATTAGGGGGATGAAACAGAAGACAGTAAAAGATCAAGTGAAGAAGAGCAGAATGAGCAGAGAGATGAGAAGCTGCAGGAAAAGTTGTTGAAAAAGTCTCCAACAGAAAGGAATATGGCAAAAAGGAAACCTGGTCTAAAAAACCTGTAAAAAATTATTAAAGGTCTTAAAGAGAAAACGAACTGAAGTCTGAATGGCATGCAAAGGCAAGGGGATGAGATATGGGAGAAGACGAGAAGAGCTAGAGAGAAGTGGGAAGAATGGGATCTGGTGTGGCAGCAGAAAAATATAAGGTTTAGAAGCAGTTAGAGGGTATTGAGAAAAAGTAAGGGATAAGTGAGAAAAAGAGGAAATCATAGATGAAGAAGCTAGAAGAAACAGTGAAAAGGCTAGAATATAAGTCTGAGGATATGAAGAACGGGGATAAAAGGGCAAGAGAAGGGGAAAGGGTGAAATAAGTAAATGAAAACGTTATCCTGAAAAATATGAGAATAAAAGCAAGTTTAGGAGAAAGTGAAAGTGGAAAATGCTGATGGGTAAAATTGGGACAAAAGTGCGCGTTTAAAAGTTAAATAGAGTATGGAGGAAGGATTAAAGTTAATCGTGTCTAAATATAGTGGAACAGAAAATTGAGAAAGAAAAATTTGATATCTTGAGAAAGAAGAAAGCTTTCAAGGGTGTGGAAGAAGCGATAGAAAAGGATATGCAATGGAATGAAAGGAGCAGAAAGTGGATGACCAAACAGAGAGCATGGAGTAAAGGTGTAAAAAAACGCGTTATTTACAGGGAAAGAAAGGATGTGAATAAATGTAAAGCTGTGGACATGAGATAATTGAACAGAAAAATTGAGTGAAGTGATTAAGAAGGGTCTATAGCGACAAGGAAAAAACCGGAGACTAGAAATATAAGGAAGGAGATAATGAAGACAGTAGAAAGTGGAAGAAAAAAAAAGGAGTAAAGTTAAAGTGAACAAAGAAAGTAGGTAAGGTACTAGGAGTAAGGAATGGATTGGTGAGTGAAAAGAGAATAGAAATGTAATTTGAAGAAACGGACGAAGTAATGACAAGAATGGTAAAGATAGAAAGAAGAAAGATAAGCATTGTGTGCATTTACAAGAGAATGGGAGAAAAAGAAGGTTGAGGTTTGACTAGGAAATAGGTGGCTAGAAAGGATGACAAATTGTGGTCGATAGGAGGTGATCTGAATGCATTTGGAGAAGAGTGAAGTGAAATATAGTATGAAAAAAGTAAGACTATCAGAAGAAAATCAAAGCACAAAAAAGTGGACCGGGAGAGTAGAACTCTGTAAAAATTTTTTGGGAAAAACAGAATGGTTTATTTGTAATAGGAACTCGGAAAAGGATAAAGAAGGCGAGATCGTGCTTGTACATTAAAGGGAAGCAGTAATAGACCACATTCTAGCCAAAGGGAAAATAAGGAGGCTTTTGGAAAGAATAAAAAAAGGAAAAAAAGGGACAAAACACTTTCTTGATATTGCAACGTTAAAATGCAAAAATTGGAGAAGAGAATAAATCAAGAAGGAGGGGAAATAGGAAAAAAGCAAAGACGGGCAAATAAAAAGTGGATAAACTAAAAAAATATACGGAAAGAATGGCGAAAGATAATGTGGTGATTGAAGATAGGATAGGCATGGATGAGATGTTGTGAAAGATGAGGGTATAAGTGAAAAAAAAAATATTGAAAAAAATCAGGCCGAGTAAGGTTAAAAGAAGGGGAAAGAGAGGATCATGGGGTATTTAATGTGTAGAGAGTAAAAGACGTACAAGTAATGGTAAAAGATTTTGAGCACAATAGAGGTAGACAGAAAGGAATATGATGAAATTAAAAAAAAACGCGAGAAATAACTGGATGTAAAACGACAGGAAGAGAAGGCAAGGTACGTGGAGGAGGTAGAGAATGCAATAAAGGAAAAAAGAGACTGCGAGATGACAATTAGGGAAAGGAGTGGATGGAGAGGAATGAATGAAGAGATAAGTATAGATGAAACTTGATAATAAAAGGATTTGAAGAGAAATGAGGGAGAAAGACCTGCCAATGTATGTGACGAAGACAAAGATAGTATTTTTCAGAAAGAGAAAGAATAAAAAAAGTGATTTAGGATTGTGGTTCGAAGCGGCAGGTGAAAATGATCTGCAGTTAAGAAAAAAGGATAAAAAAAACTAATACGGTAATATTTCAAGTGTGAGGGATTGAAAAAATAGATCTAAAGAGGACTGGAATATTAGAGTATAGCTGTTTGATTCACTGATGCGGTTAGTAATGTGTTATGGAGTCAAGATTCGGGGGCAGAAGAAGTACAAAAGGGTAGAAAACATGCAAAAAAGATTTTTGAGACGGGTTACGGGAGTAATCTGGAGCTGCCTAGGTTATTTGTTGAGAAAAGAAACAGACAGAGAGAATTTAGTGATAAGCCAGAGGAGGAAGATCTAGAAATCCAAAGAGCTTAAGAATGGTAAGGGTAGCAAAGTTGCACAAGTGTGCCTACAGGAAATGCTAAGTAGAGAGAGGAGAAGTAACACGGGACATTTAAGTTAGGAGGAAGAGAGATGAAAAGCTATAAGGAAGTGAAGAGTGTGTGATGCAGGGAAAAAGTTGCAGAAAGTAGAAGAGAAAATGATCTTTTAGAAGGTATTGGAACCTAACTAAACTTTGGTTTTTAAAATACAAAACGAAAAAAATATCCTAATACTCTGTGCCTTTTCAAGCAAATATCAGCCTTGCATTTATTGATTGTAAGCCAGGAAATCAGGCTGAAAACCATTTTTTAAATTTCTTTTTTATTTAAAATTGATATATTTGCTTGATTAGCGAGCACTCGGTTTTATTTTAATCTGCATTTATTCAAATAATTTTTGGAATTAATTTCTTGATTTTCGGTAAGGGAAATCTACCTCAGAAGGCCAGGGCGTGATCCACACAAATATAAGGGCAACGTGTTAATTTAAAATTCAGAGTCAAGTTTTTTTGCAAAAAGTCCTTATTCATACTCACTATACAAAGCCTAGGCGAAACGCGTTTCACTAGAGGAACAAAAAGTTAAATGTGGATTCAGAGATTTCACAATTAGAAAGAAGATGCCAGCAGGACGGGGGTTATCATGATGACCTCCTAGAAAACTAGGCATTTTTGCTAAAGCTGCCTAGTGAATTTGACTTGCGAATGAATAAATGAATGAAAATTAAATAAAAAAAAAAGGAAACATGAACTAAGAGAATAAAAATTAGCCTCAGGACGCCAGTGAAAAACTGAGTGGTATCGCTCTCCCGTTCAACTATCGCTCCGTGCAGGGTGAAGGCCGAGCGCGCTATGCCGTGATTGGCTGGTAGGCCCCACTTTATACTGTCAGGACGAGTCTTCGTTTCCTCTGTTTGTGCGCATCAGTGACCCCAACTTTGGCATGTACAGGTACTGCGCTTGCGCTAGCTATGCGTAATAGGAACACAGCGCAGCTTATTATTGCCATGGTAACCGTCTGTCCCGCTGTGTTTTTCTTTAACTTTCGCAGTACGTCTACATGCCAAAGTTGGCATCGCTGGTGCGGAAGTTTGCCGCGCAACGTTGAAACGTGCAGATCTATAGATAACAAATCATACAGTAATAATAATCCTCAAGGCAAAATAACAATTATTACAAATTGACAAGATTAAAATCACTTCGATCTTTGTCCGTCATGAATAATAATCAAAATAAACTTTAACAGCATTTCAAAACTCTAATACGTTTTAAGGTACGACAAGAAGGATTGGAGGACTGTCTTGAAGTTAAGAACGCTTAAATAGCAAACGGTAAATTTCTTTACCACAAAGTACCGACCGCATTATTTTTTTTATGGAGAAACCCATGATTATGTCAAGTTATTGAATTTAGGCGCAAAAATGCCAATACATAACGACCTAAAAGCCTTGGTTCAAGATAGTTTTAACTGTAAAAAACTATCTCTAGCGTATATCTTAAAGAAAAAAGAAATCAAAATCTTGTGTACCATCGATTAATGAACATCTATTGCTGGTTGTTCGTATACTTGCAATATTGGCCATTTTATTCGAAGTGATTGGGTTATGTACTCGCTGCTTACTGATCTTTACTTTAAATAGTAAACAGTTGTTTGAAACATTGCTTAAACTTTTTATAAAGCAATCAGGGCTTTTGGTTCAGAAAAAAAAATCTTAGGAATCACTGCGGACAATACATCTGCAAAAAGAACATTAATGTCGGACTTGTTTCAGATGAATTTGATTACGAGAATCAGAATTTTTAATAATATGCTCATATTTGAGATCTTTCAGTTTGAGACATGCTGAATGAACTTCACCTTGAGATAGCAGTGTTAAAAAAGAAAAACAAGAAGCAAGTGGAAGTAAGAAAGAGGCAGACGATAAATAAATAAATAAAGGCTCGAAAATCGAAAAAAGCTACAATGATTGCAAAACACATTTTTTCAAATAGCAAAAACTTATCAGCTTTTGAGAAATTGGTAAAAGTTAAGAAAGAAATTAGGCAGTTGCTGTAAAACTTGTAATATAAAGATGCTCTCTCCGAATCTAGATGTTTTTACTAGATGGTACTCCACCTGCGACAAGATGAGTTCAAGGCTTAGAATGTAGGGCGGTATCGTTTTGCTATGCAATAAGAACAATGTTTGAAACAATCTAGCCCTGAATGACTAACAATAGTTAAAACTTTAAAAATTTTTTTAAGTATCTACGTCATCTTATGATCCTTACAACAATCCTCAGTAGTGAGAAGTATGAGACTTTGTCTTACATCAATGTTGGGTTCAGAATGCTGTTAGACCAATTAGTAGAATCCATCACAGATAAAAGCATTAATACTACTGGATGAAAGAATCCTGAAACTTCTTGAAAATAATCAGAAGAACTTATTACACACTATGATATAGGAAACTGAATATACTGCGCAGTATTGATTTTACAGGTCTCCAAAAAAAAATATTATGTTTGGTGCCGCTAATTCTATGTTATAATTTGGTTAAATAGTCCGCAAGACGTCGTGAGAAGCTGTCAAAATCTTGAAGCTACGTTCAGGTTTGTATCGATCGATCATAATCTAAAAAATGTATTTTATCATACTTAATATCATTATAATCAATTAATTTCTTTTTTTAAATAATAATATCGATATGTCGTCGTCGAGAAGGTGTTGTGTAAATAATCCAAATACATTTTGTTACATTTGTGGTGAATATGTAGTAAAAAAGTTTAGAAAACCTATAACAGATTCAGTGAAGAAGACATACGTTGATTACTTTAATATAGAGATGAAGGCTCTAGACAAACCGTGGGTTCCAAACATTGTGTGCAAGTTGTGTAATGAACATTTAAGACAGTGGGCATTTAAGACATTTAAGACATTTAAGACAGTGGTTTCCATCAAGATTTAAAGGTGATGGAAGATAGATACCAAGGTCGTTGGGATGAGCATATGATGGCAGATTACTGTTGGAGTATTACACGGGAATGTCCTGAAGACATCCATCGGAGAAAATCTAAAAAGAGAAGCTTCTAACCTGTAAAATAATAAGTTATTAAATGTATTTAAATGTTTTGAATTAAATGTTCTTTTGTTTTTTAATAAATTTATTAAATGCTTTTTAATTTATTTACCCTTGCAAAATCTCGAAAACTACACGTAGCATTAAAAAAGTAAGTATCAAGTTTTCATCAGGGTACCGAACGTACTTGAAATCAGTTTTACTTTTAGCGGCACAAAAATCATTGTAGACCTGTGTTTTCGAAAGAAATAACACGACACTTATTTTACTAATTTCAGAAAAAAAATCATTTCTGCGAAGTCACACGTATTTGGAATTTTAAGGTTGTTTAGAAAAATACAAGTTTTTCTTTGAACCTTTCTAACTTTTGACCTCAGTAAAATATTTATGTTTTTCCTAATTCTTGTGAGCCTAATTATCGTCTTTTGAAATCCGCAAAAAAATTAACAAAATGTTAAAAGTTGATAAAATGGTAGCGGTTTTCCTGAAAATATTTGAAGCGGATTTCCTCAAAAAAGCATTCTTTTAAATTGCATTTTTGTATTTTCCTTACGAACAACGATAGATACGGAAAAAGGCTCATAAAAAAGTTTTTTCATTTTGAAATGATCTTTAAAAAATACTTCTCATTATTTTATTACATCTTGTATTGTTTCCGAGAAAAATTAAATAATTAAATTTTTGGAAACAAAATTCTCATGGCGCCAAAAATGAGTTGGCCTGTGTGGCAGCCGAATAGTTTTTGTAAAAATTAATTATTTATCTTTTAGTTTTGTATTTCTGTTTTTCACCATGTTTATATTTTTCATCATTTTCCAAACAGCTTCGCATTTTTATATCACAAATCTAGAACAATCGGGATTAGAACCTTCGAGAGGCATTAAGAAAGAACAGACAACGAAGGCTATCTCTCTCTAAGATACAGAGGTACTTGCGTTTAGGTCCATCGAGTAGTCCTCTTTCAGCCACCGCACGACACTTACCCTCCTCGCAACGTTTGTCATACAAGTGCAATAAAGGTGTTGTAAGTTATAAATTAGTTTGTGTTAATTATTAATATCACGTAACACCTCCACAAATTGGTGACCCCGACGTGATATAAACACGCAGAACAGACTCGGCTTTTTAATAAATAGTCCATTCATTGTGCGGGTGTGAAAATGCGTACGTGACTCAGGAAACGCTTTCATCGAGCCTTCCGGAAAACCGACGCGTCGCGTGGCTTAGTCTTTTCCTGACTTTTTCGCGACTAGTGATACCAATCGAAAGTGACATAGTGAACTGGAAACTAGTGGACAGTGTAAACAGTTTTTGTTCGCGCAGTTTTAGTGATTTTTCAGGCAAAATGACTGAAACTTCCACTGCTACGACAACTACACCACCAAGGACAACGATCCCGTCTTTAAGCATCACGATGCCTGCACCATTCTTCCCGGGGTACCCGTACCCGGAAATACATCGCGTGGCCGTGAAACTTCCAACTTTCGTAGAATCAGATCCAGAAATGTGGTTCATACACGTGGAAAATCAGTTTTTGCTCGGAGATATTACGGCGGATGAGACGAAGTACAGTTACTTGGTAAGTAGTTTAGATCCTAAATATTGGAATAAAGTGCGCGATATAATGTCGAATCCGCCGGAAACCGGAAAATATAACAAATGAAAAACCGAGTTGATTCGACGGT
>JAUELO010000316.1:1676849-1696607 GCA_032357855.1 Amphibolips quercusostensackenii
CAGAAGGTCTTAAAAGAAATTCTAGAATTTCATTCTTACAAAATTTTTAATTATTAAACTTAAAACTTGGATTTTGATGATTTTTATTATTTTGTTAATCAAAAGTCAAGTTGTTAATTTTAAATCTTCTAAATTTATGAATTTTTAAATGTAAATCATCAAAGTTACATATTTCTTATTGTAAACCTTGAAACTTGCATAATTTTTTATTGCAAACTTTCCAAATTCAAAACTATAATTTTAATAGTGCGTAAATAAAAATCAATTAATTTTAATGATTCAGAGAATAAAAGTCGAATTTTTGATTTTATATCTTTCAAATTCAATAAGTTTTAAATGTACATCATCAAACTTACAGGATATTTAATTGTAAAACCTAAAACTTTAACTTGGAAGATTTTGATGATTTTCAAAATCAAAAGTCAAGTTTTTTATTTTAAATTTTCTATATTTAAGAAGTTTTAAATGTAAATCATCAAACTTAAAGAATATTTATTAGTAGAACTTAAAACTTGGATATGGGTAATTTCAATAGTTTTTGAAATCAAAAGTCAAGTTGCGAATTTCAAACCTTTCAAATTGAAAAATTTTTTAATGTAAGTCATTACACTTACAGAATTTTAAAATTGCAAATTTCCGAAATTCAAAATTCTTCAATTTAATGGTGCATAATTAAAAATTATTAAATGTCTATGATTTTAAAGATTAGAATCAGAATTTACAATTGTAAAACCTAAAAATTGCATAATCTGTAATTTTAAGTCTACAGAATTGAAAATTCTCCGATTTTAATGGTATAAATAAAAATGAATCAAATTTAATAAATTTCAATATCAAAAGTCAATTTTTCCATTCGAAATCTTGCAAATTGAAGAAATTTTGAAGGTTGAGCGCCCAAATTACAGAATTTTTAATTTTAAAAATTAAATTTTGATTCAGATGATAATGGTAATTTTTAAATCAAAAGTCAAAATGTTGATTTTAAATCTTCTAAATTGAACAAATCTCGAATACTAAGCGTAAAGCTACAGAATTTAAAATTGTGAAAGTAAAAAATGGCCTAATTTTTTATTTTAAATTTACAAAATTAAAAACCCTAATAGTATTAGATTATAAATAAAAATGTTTTAATTTTGATGATCTTAAAGATCAAAAGTCAAGTTTTTAATTTCAAGCCTACCAAATCGAAGAAATTTCTAAGGCTGAGTGTCAGAATTACAGAATTTATTATTCTAAAACTTGAAACTTAAATTACTTTTAATTGCAAACTTTGAAAATTAACTCCAATTTTTAAGTTGTATAAAAGAGTTCTTCAATTTGAATGGTTTTAAAGATAAAATATCAAATTTTTAATTCTCAATTGACAAAATTAAAAAAATTTTGATGGCTGAGCGTCAAAATTACAGAATCTTCCAAACTGAAGAAGTTTTGAATATATTTCATCAAAATTACAAAATTTTTTTAATTAAGAAATTTCTAAATTAAAAACTATTTAATTATAAAGATGTTTGAATAAAAATTTCACAATCTTACAGAGTGTAATTGAAATTTATTAAATTTTGAAAATATAGAATGGCAAATTATTAATTTTTTAATATTTGTATTACAAAGGTTTTGTAATTTTAAACGTTTTCGTTAGAATAATTCAACTATCAAAATTAACAATAAAAAAATCTTTAATTTTATCTATTTGCAATTTAAAATTCTTTGATTTTTATAAATTACAATAGAAAACTATATAATTTTAATGATGAGAAAAACAAAATTCATAAACTTTGATAATTTAGGAATAAAAAATCCATTTTTAAATTTAAATCTTCCAAATTAAAGAAATTGTAAATTAAAAGCGTGAAACCTACAAAATTTTTAATTGACAAACTTAAAAATTGCATCATTTTAAATTTTCCAAATTAAAAAATCTGTGATCTTGAACATTTTTAATTTAAAGTTTTAAAATTTTCAATGTGTACAATAGAAAATTCTTTGATTTTGAAGATTAAAAATAGAAAACTATATAATTATAAAGACGTGAAAATGAAAATTCATAAATTTTGATAATTTATCGAATTAAAAAATCCAATTTTTAATTCAAATCTTACAACTTGAAAAAATTTCGAAATGAAAGCATCAAACTTACACAATTTTCAATCTTGAAACTTTAAAACTGCATAGCTTTAAATTTTCTAAATTAAAAATTCTTAAATTCCAAACATTTTCAATTTGAAGTTATAAAATTGTTAAGATTCACAATTGAAAATTCTTTAATTTCAACGATTTGCAATGCTTAATTCTCTAATTTAAAAGACGTATAAATTAAAATTCTTGAATCGTGATGATTTGAAAATCAATTTCAGGAGTTTTTAATTTTGAATGTACCAAATGGATAAAATTTTAAATCTAAGTCATCAAAATTACATAATTTTTTCTACCAGAACACAAAAATTGCATAATATCTATTTTTAAATTTCCAAATTTAAAACTATTCAATTAAAAAAATTTAGAATTTAAAATTCTACAGTTTTAAAAAGTTACAATTGAAAACTATTAAATTTTGAAAATACATGATTATAATTTATTAAATTTCTAATATTTATATTTCAAAGGTAAGTAATTTTAAACATTTTCGTTAAAATAATTCAATTAACAACATGAAGAATAAAAAATTGTTTAATTTAGAAAATTTACAATAGAAAACTATATAATTATAAAGATGTGAAAATAAAAATTCATAAATTTTAATAATTTAGCAAATCAAAAATCCATTTTTTAATTCAAATCTTCCAAATAGAAGACATTTCGAATTGGAAGCATCAAACTTACACAATTTTTAATTATAAAACTTAAAAATTGCGTTGCTTCAAATATAAATAAAAATTCATGAATCGTGATAATTTGAAAATCAATTTTAGGAGTTTTCAATTATACATGTCCCAAATGAATAAAATTTTAAATCTAATTAATCAAAATTACATAAGTTTTTCTACTAGAACACAAAAATGGCATAATATCTAATTTTTGAATTTTCTAATTTCAAACCTATTCAATGTCAAAAATTTAGAATTTAAAATTCTACAGTTTTAGAAAGTTACAATTAAAAAGTATTTAATTTTAAAAACACATAATAACAAATTATTAAATTTGTAATATTCATATTTTAAAAGTAAGTAATTTCAAACGTTTTTGTTAAAAAAACTTAATTATCAAGATTCACAATAAAAATTCTTCAGTTTTAAAGATTTACAATAGAAAACTATATGATTTTAATGATGAGAAAATAACAATTCATAAACTTCGGTAATCTAGAAAATCAAAAATCCATTTTTTAATTCAGATCTTTGAAATTGAAAAAAATTTCAATTGAAAACATCAAACTTTCACAATTTTTAATTGGCAAACTTGAAAATTGCATCATTTTAAATTTTCTACATAAAAAATTTTATAGTTTCAAACATTTTTAATTTAAAGTTCTGAAATTTTAAAGATTTACAATAGAAATTTTTTTTAATTTTTAAGATTTACAATAGAAAACTATATAATTCTGAAAATGTAAAAATAAAAATTTATGAATTTTGATAATGTAGCAAATCAAAAATCCAACTTTCAATTCAAATTTCTATAAATTGAAGAAACTTTAAATTAAAAGCATCAAACTCACACAATTATTAATTTTAAAACTAAAAAATTGCGTGATTTAAAATGTTTCAAAATAAAAATTCTTAAATACAAAACATTTTCAATTTAAAGTTCGAACATTTTCAAGATTTACAATTGAAAATTCTTTAATTTTAACTATTTGCTATGTTAAATTTTTTGCATTTGAAAGATGTATAAATAAAAATTCTTGAATCGTGATGATTTGAAAATCAACTTCAGGAGTTTTCTAATTTAAATGTTAGAAATGAATAAAATTTTGAATTTAATTCATCAAAATTACATAATTTTTTCTACTAGAACACAAAAATGGCATAAAATCTAATTTTGAATTTTCAAAGTGAAACCTATTTAATTTCAAAAATTTAGTATTTAAAATTATACAGTTTTGAAAAGTTACAATTGAAAACTATTAAATTTTGAAAACATGTAATCACAATTTTTCAAATTTCTAATATTTATATTTTAAAGGTATGTAATTTGGAACGTTTTTTTTGGGACGGTTTAATTATGAAGATAAGCAATTGAAAATTCTTCAATTTTAACGATTTGCAAATTAAAATTCTTTACTTTTAAAGATTTACAGTTTAAAAACTGTTTAATTTTAGAGATGTAAAAAATTGTCAAATTATGATTATTTTTGGAATTTTTAACTGGTGATTTTCAAAAAAAAAATTCTTTAATTTTAAAGATTTGAAATTTAAATTCCTGCAATTTTAAAGATTTGTAATTGAAAATTCTTCAATTTTAATGATTTTCAGTTTATAATTTCTTATTTTTTAAGACTTATAAATAAAATTTTTTAAATTGTGATCATTTTTAAGATCAAATTCAAGCCTCTATAGAATCTTAATCTTTGAGTATGGACATGCGGTCTCACAGACCGCACCATCTTCTGATGACTGCCCCCCCCCCTCTTGTAGTCTTAGAGACTACCGTTTTTAGAAGCTTTAGTTTTAGTTGTATTTTCGTCAAGGTAGGTGGACAAAGTGCAGCCCTAATTTTATTTGGTGAGTAATATCAATTGCAAGCTCATCGGCGGTTCCTGAGTCCGCACGACCACAGTAGTGTTACAATTTTATATTTGTCTTTCAATTTGTGTCAAGGTATTTAAAACACATGATGTCGCACACAAGAAAAATTGAGCTTGATGCTGGTACCCCAGAGTGTGAACGTGCGGTCTCTTAGACCGCACCACACTTCTGATATGTCGTTTTCCCCTCCACTGGCGTAAGAAAATATTAATAATAAAAGTTGATATAATTAGGTATAAATATATACAGCAGTCTGCGAGATCCCAGGTCCATGTTAGTGCAAAAATAAATCGTTCCAATAATTAAAGATTGATAAAAACATTTTAAAAAAATGTTAAAATTAGTTTCCTTAAAAAAAATAAGTGGAAATATAGAAGCTTAAATCTGAACAAAGTAAATGAATGAATTTGAAGATTATTATACAATAATTATTTTGAAAAATTAATTACCTCCATTTCCACCTCCATATCCACCTCCGTAACCACCACCTCCGTAACCACCACCACCGCCTCCTCCATGTTTGCATTTTAGACACAGATGCCTCTTCATGCGAATTCTTTCAAAACTTTTTTGTCCAGCTTCCCTCTTTGTGCGAAGTGTAGATAAAACATCCTTATTTTCTTCAGATAATTCGGTAGATTCTAGATCGTCGAGAGCAATATCCACTTTAACGACTTTAACTTTTCCATCCTTCCCTTTAAGAGTCTCTACTTTAAATCCTTCGTTTTCGAGATCCTTGGAAACTTCCTCGAGATCCACTGGAGTATCTTCATCATCGGCTGCCACGACCAGAAGTATGCTTGCCAGAGGTTCTGTAATTTATGTGTTTGATTAAAACATATGGATTTAAATGATTTTTATGATTTTTGAAATCAAAAGTCAAGCTGCAAATTTTAAATCTTTCAAATTCAAGAAATTTTGAAGGCTGAGCGTCAAACTTACAGAATTTCTAATTGTAAATCTTGAAACTTGCATGATGAATTTTGAATGTGATTCATCAAAACTACAGACTTTTTAATTATAAAACAAAAAACTTGGATTTGGATGATTTTGATGAGTTTTGAAAGCAACAGTCTGGTTAATAATTTAAAATCTTTCAAATTCAAAAAGTTTTTAATGTAAATCATCAAACTTGAAGATTTTTACCTGTGAAACTTAAAACATAGATTTAGATGCTTTTTTTGTTAAATAAAGAGTCAAATTCCTACTTTCAAATCTTCTAAATTTTTGAATTCAAATCATCAAACTTAGAGAATTTTTAATTTTAAAACTAGAAACCTGGATTTGGATGATTTTTTGTTTTAAAAGTCAAGTTTTTATTTTTAAATCTTAAAAATTTAAAAAGTTTTGAATTTTAATCATTGAACTTACAAAATTTTTTATGTTAAAACTCAAAACATGCCCTTGGATGATTTTTCAAATCAAAAGTCGTTTTTTATTTCCAATCAGCCAAATTGAAGAAATTTTGAATTCAAATCATTAAACTTACAGAATTTTTAATTGTAAAACTTAAAACATGGATTAGGATGATCTGGATGATTTTGATAACTTTTGAAATCAAAAGGCGAGTGGTTAATTTCAAATCTCTCAAATTAAAAAAATTTTCTAAGTAAATCATCAAATTTACAAATTTTGTAATTGTGAAACTCAGAACTTAGATTATAATGATTTTGATGATTTTAAAAACCAAAAGGCCAGTGGTTAATTTTGAATTTTTCAAATTTAAGAAGTTTTAAATTCAAATCATCAAACTTACAGGATTTTCAATTATAAAACTTAAAACTTTGATTTAAATGATTTTGATAATTTCTAAAATCAAAAGTCAAGTTCTTAATTATAAATCTCTCAAATTTGATAACTTTCGAATGTAAATCATTAAACTTACAGAATGTTTGATTGTAAAACTTAAAACTTGGATTCGATGATTTTGATGATTTTTGAAATGAAAAGTCAAGTAGCTAATTTTAAATCTTTTAAATTGAAAAAGTTTTTAATTCAAAACATCAAACTTACAGGATTTTTAATTGTGAAACTTAAAACTTTGATTCAAATGATTTTTAAAATTAAAAGTTCAGTTGTTAATTGAAATTCTTCCAATTTAAGGAAACTTTAAATATAAATCATCGATCTTACAGAATATTTAATTGCAGAACTTCAAACCCGGATTTGCATGATTTTAATAATTTTTAAAACCAAAAGGCGAGTGGTTAATTTTAAATCTCTCAAATTTAAAAAGTTTTTTGAGTAAAGCATCAAACTTACAGACTTTGTAATTGTAAAACTTAGAACTTAGGATTTAGATAATTTTGATAATTTCTAAAATCAAAAGTAAAGTTCTTAATTATAAATCTTTCTAATTTGAGAAGTTTTGAATGTAAATTATCAAACTTAAAGAATTTTTAATTGCAGAACTTAAAACTTGGATTAGATGATTTAAAAAATGTTTGAAATCAAAAGTCAATTAGCGAATTCTAAATCTTTTAAATTTAAGAAGTTTCGAATTTAAATCATTATATTTACAGGATTTTTAATTGTAAAACTTAAAACTTTGATTTGGATAATTTTTGAAATTAAAAGTCAAGTTGCCAATTGAAATTTTTCTAATTTAAGGAAATTTTGAATATAAATCATCAATCTTACAGAATATTTAATTGCAGAACTTAAAACCTGGATTTGGATGATTCTGATGATTTTTCAAATTGAAAATCAAGTTTTTAATTTTGGATCTTACAAATTTAAGAAGTTTTGTATGTAAATCATCAAACTTACAGGATTTTCAATTGTAAAACTTAAAACTATGATTTGGATGATTTTGATAATTTCTATCATCAAAAGTCAAGTTTTTAATTTTAAGTCTTTCAAATTTGAGAAGTTTTGAATGTAAATCATCAAACTTACAGCATTTTTAATTGCAGAACTTAAAACGTGGATTCGATGATTTTAATAATTTTTGTAATCAAAAGTCAAGTAGCTAATTCTAAATCTTTTAAATTGAAGAAGTTTTTGAATTAAAACATCAAACTTACAGAATTTTCAATTGTAAAACTTGAAACTTTGATTTAAATGATTTTGATCATTTATAAAACCAAAAGTCAAGTTGTTAATTATAAATCTTTCAAGTTTAAGGAGTTTTGAATGTAAGTCATTAAACTTACAGAATTTTTATTTTTGAAACTTAAAACTTTGATTTGAATGATTTTGATGAATATTAAAATTAAAAGTCAACTTGTTAATTCAAATTCTTCCAAATCAAAGAAATTTTAAATATAAATTATTAAACTTACAGAATATTTAATTGCAAAACTTAAAGACTGGATTTGGATGATTTTCAAGTTTTTTCAATTGAAAAATCAAGTTTTTAGTTTTAAATCTTTTGAATTAAAGACATTTTGAAGTCTGAGCGTCAAACTTACAGAATGTTTAATTGTAAAACTCAAAACTTGTATTTGATGATTTTTAAAATTTTTGAATTTAAAAGTCAAGTAGCTAATTCTAAATTTTTTTAAATTAGAGAAATTTTTAATTTAAAACATAAAACTTACAGGATTTTTAATTTTCAAACTGGAAACTTCGATTTGGATGATTTTGATGATTTTTCAAATAAAGTCAAGTTGTTATTTTAAATTTTTTCGAATTAAGAAAATTTTTAATATAAATCATTAAACTTACAGAATATTCAATTGCAGAACATAAAAACTGAATTTGGATGATTTCAAAGATTTTTCAATTTAAAAATCAAGTTTTTAATTTTAAATTTTTTGAATTAAAGACATTTCGAAGGCTGAGGCGTCAAACTTACAGAATGTTTAATTGTAAAACTCAAAACTTGTATTTGATGATTTAAAAAATTTTTGAATTTAAAAGTCAAGTAGCTAATTCTAAATCTTTTAAATTAGAAAATTTTTTAATTTAAAACATAAAACTTACAGGATTTTCAATTGTAAAAAAACCTCGATTTGGATGATTTTCAAAATAAAGTCAAGCTGTTAATTTAAATTCTTTCAAATGAAGGAATTTTTTAATATAAATCATCAAACTTACAGAATATGTACTTGCAGAACTTAAAACGCAGATTTGGATGATTTTGATGAATTATCAAATCAAAAATCAATTTTTTAATTTTAAATCTTCCAAATTAAAAAAGTTTTGAATGTTAATCATCAAACTTAGAAAATTTCTAATTTGAAAACTTAGAAATTTGGATTAGATGATTTTGATAATTTTTAAAATCCAAAATCAAGTTTTTAATTATAAATTTTTTAAATTTAAGAAGTTAAGCCTTTCTAAGTAAAAAGTTTTGAATGTTAATCATCAAATTACAGAATTTTTAATTTTTAAACTTAAAACTTTGATTTCGATGATTTTGATGACTTTTAAAATGAAAAGTCAACTTGTTAATTCAAATTCTTCCAAATCAAGGAAATTTTGAATGTAAATTATCAAACTTACAGAATATTTAATTGTAAAACTTAAAACATGGATTTGGTTGATTTTTATGATTTTTGAAATCAAAAATCAAGTTTTACATTTTAAATCCTGAAAATTCAAGAACATTTGAATGTAAATCATTAAACTTACAGAATTTCTGATTGCAGAACTTGAAACATGGATTTGGACTATGTTGATGATTTTTCAAATCAAAATCCAGTATTTAATTTCAAATCTTTTAAGTTTAGAAAATTTGGAATGTAAATCATCAAGCTTACAGAATTTCTAATTGTAAAACTCAAAACATGGCTTTGGATGATTTTGATAATTGTTTAAATTAAAAGTCAGGTTTTTCATTTTAAATCATTCAAATTAAGGAAATTTCGAAGGCTAAGCGTCAAACTTACAGAATTTTCAATGCAATTTTGATATTTGTGATCATTTATGAAATCGAAACTTAAGTTGCGAATTTAAGTTTATTTAAATTGAAGAACTTTTGAATATAAATCATCAAAATTTCAAAATTTTTTATTTCAGACCTTCAATCCTAGATTTTAATGTTTTTAATGATTTTAAAAACCAAAAGTCAAGGTGTTAATGTGAAATCTTCTAATTCAAAAAAATTTTAAATGCAAATCATCAAAATTACAGAATATTTAGTTGCAGAACTTAAAACCTGGATTTGGATGATTTTTGAAATAAAAAGTCAAGTTTTCCATTTCAAAGCTTCCAAATTTGAGAACTTCTGAATGTAACTCATCAAACTTACAAAATTTTCAATTGCAGAAGTTGAAATTTGAATTTAAATCATCTTCATGATTTTTAAAATAAAAGGTTAAATTCTTAATTTCCAATCTTTCAAATTTAGGAAGTTTTGAATGTAAATCATGAAACTTACATCAAAGGTAAGATGCTTCAAATGCAAATCATCAAACTTATGTTTTTCAAATTTCAGCTATTGAATTTAAATCTCGCAAATTTAAAAGATTTCAAATATTAAGCTTAGAAATTGCAGAATTTTTAATTATGAAACTTGAAACTAGAATAATCTTATTTTGTAAACTAAAAAATCAAACAATTTATAACGTTAATGTCGTATAAATGAAAATGATTTTTGATGATTTTGAAGATCAAAAGTCAAGTTTTTCATTTTTAATCTTACAAATCAAAGAAATGTCAAATGCCAAAAAATTAGAGTTTTCAATTGTAAACCTTTTTTAAAGTATGCATGCCAGAGATTCTGTAATTTATGTGTTTGATTAACACAATTTTTTTATTTTCTGATTTTTTACTGACACCAACATCATCAATCGTGCGCTATCTTAAGAAACGCCAAAACGATTTTCAAAAATTTTTGACGCGACAAATCAAAAATTTAAGAAAAAAGTTATTCTTCAACCAAATAGTTGAATTTTCAAACAAAAAACATGAATTCTTGATAAAAATTGTGAGAGTTGATATTTCAATCAAAAATATTTTTACCTTGAATAAAAAATAGTTGAATTTATCTAAAAAAGACAAATTTTTAATAAAATAGTTAAGTCCTCGACCAAAACAGATTAAATTCAAACCAATTGTATTTTTGACCAAGAAAAAATAAATTTTTTTCAAAAGAGACGAATTTTCTTCAAAAAGTTAAATTTTTAAACTCAAAAATATAAATTTTTCACAAAGAAGATTATTTTTAACCAAATGATTGAATTTTTAACCAAATGCATAAATTTTCTATCAAGTAAATTATTTTTCTACAAAAAAAAAAGACAAACCTAAATGAAATTATAAATCTTCAACCAAAGAAATAAGTAAAAAAAAGTTGAATTCATAATAAAAAAATTTGAACAAAATCATTAAATCCTTAACCAAAAAAATAAATTTTTAACCAAGAACATAAATTTTCTACCAAAAAAGACAATTTTTTAACAAAATCGTTACTTTTCAATTAAAACAAATGAGTTCTTAACAAAGAATATATAATTAAACTAAAAAATATTTTTAATTTAAAATCAAAAAGATTTGAACTCATCCAAAAAGATGAATTTTCAACAAAATAGTTGTATCCTCAGTTAAAAAAGATTTTAATTTTAAGCCAAACATTCGAAATTTGTATGAAAAAATTGGATTTT
Organism: Amphibolips quercusostensackenii; assembly: GCA_032357855.1. Lineage (NCBI taxonomy): Eukaryota > Metazoa > Arthropoda > Insecta > Hymenoptera > Cynipidae > Amphibolips > Amphibolips quercusostensackenii. The sequence continues at coordinate 1,688,086 of JAUELO010000316.1, forward strand.
TATGGATAGAGACGAATTTCCAATCCACAATAACGAATTTAGAACAGAATGATTGAATTTTCAACAGAAATGATTTTTTAGTCCAAAATGAAAAAAAAAAATAGGCAAATTATGATTTTGAGGAAAAAATAATTTTAATACTAAATTTTAGAAAAAATATAAGTAATTTGAAAAAACATTCAGAACTTTTTGAGGGTCAAAAAAATTTACGAATATTTTATAAATGTTCAGAAATCTTTCAAAGTTTTAGAATATTTTTAACCTCTTCGAAATTCTAAAAATTCTTAAATATCTTTAAAACTGACTCAAACTATTCCTAAAATTGTTTTCAAATCTTTGAGATTTTTCTTTTTTAATTAAAGAAATTGTTTGTAATGTTTTGAAATCTTTTAAAATATTTTCTTAAAATAATTGTAAAAAAATCATTAAAAATTTTCCGAGAAATCTTAAGAAAATTTGACTATTCTCTTGACGCCTTTCAAAATTCTTAAAAAGCTTCTAAAATTTTTGTTCAAAATCTTCAAATATCCACATTTTCTTTCAAATAAAATTATCTTTATATCCTAATTGAAGTTCATAAATATTTCTCAAACATATTCGAATTTTCTCTAAAATTTTGTGATCTTTAAAAATTTTTAAATTTTGCTCTGAAATCTTCTACATTCTTTTCCAAATTTTTAGGAAACTTTTTGAACTCTTTTTAAATATTTTCTTGAAATGAATTTAAAAAAAAAGGTTTCGTAAATGAATTTTTGATGAAATGATTAAATTTTCATAAAAAATAAGAACTTTCTTTCCAGAAAGATGGAAAGTTGTAAGCAAATTATAATTTGATGGGAAAAATAATTTTTAATGCAAAAAAAAATGCTATAGATTAATTTTTTAGTTTCTTTGTCTTTTTTTGCTTTAAAGTTAAATAAATATCATTTTCCAAGTTTTTGAAAAAATTTCAGTTTAAAACATTTTTGAGATTTTTCTAAGTTTGGAAAAATATAGGAATAGTTTGTAAATTTTTGAAACTTTTGAAATATTTATAATTGCTTCAAAACTTCTAAAATTCATAAAAATCTCTTAAAATAACTCGAATTATTCATAGAAATGTTTTGAAATCTTCCGGATTCGTTTTTGAAAATGTTCGAAAACTTTCGTAATGTTTACAAATTTTTTTAAATATAGCCTTAAAACAAATTTTTTAAATTAATAATTTTTAAAAATTTTTCTACAAATCTTAAGAAAATTTTTTTATTCTCTTGAATCCTTTAGAAATTCTTAAAAAGCTTCTAAGTTTTGTGTTATAAATGTTAAAAAATCTGAATTTCCAAAAAAATTTGTTTAAACAATTTGAAGATTATAATTAATTTTGAATCTTTTGAAAATGTTGAGAATCTTTTGTAATGTTTTACAATTTTGTTAAATAGTCTCTTTGAATCAATTTTTCATGATGAAAAATAACTTTTAATACATATTTTTTCAAATTATATTATCTAAAACTTTGAAATCTTGCCAAACTGAAAAAGTTTTTTTTTTTAAATCTTCGACATTATTTTACGAAATTTGAGGAAATCATTTGAAATGTTTTAAAATCCTATACAATATTTTCCTTATATCAATTGATCAAAATAAATAATGGATTTAAATCTTCCCTAAAATTTTCAGAAACAATCCAGAATTTTATTTTAAAATCTTGAAAAATATTGAGTTCAAAATCTCTTGAAATCTTTTCAAATATTAAATCATTTTTTAAATATATTTTCCGAACTTGTAAAACATTGAAATATCTTTTGAAATAATTCAATTTTTCATAATATTTTTCAAAATCCTGCAAACATTACAAAATTGTTTAAAAATATTCGAGATTATTTTCTGACATACTTCAGAATTTTCACATTCAAAAATTAATGTTTGAAAATAAAGCTAGAAGTATAAAATCGAAATCATTTAAAATTTTTCCAAAAATTTTATTTTTGGCACAGGTATTTTTTTGTCCATGTTTTATTTTTCTTATCTTTTCGAAAATGTGCGAGATTTTCGATAATTTCTACACAACAATTTCTACACAACAAATCAAAAATTATAAAATTGAAAAAACTTTTAATTATCTTGCCTAGTGATGAAAAATGTTTTAATTTTTTTTAAAGTTCGTAATACCACAGAGAATCTTTAGGGCTATTACTAATTTATCTGATTATTTTGAGTTTTTAAAATTTTTTAAACTCACTCAAGAACTTACTATCAAAATATTTTCAAGACAAAACGATGTTGAATATTGGCTAATTAAATTTAAAACTGGCTACAATAAAAAAATGTGTCCTTGAATTTCTGATCATTAATCATCACTAATTCAAATCAGTCTCTTCCAAGAATCTTACCTGCTATATCTGGCACTTCAGACAAGATATCATCTTGAAGGACTTCTTCATCACTTGTCAGATTTTTCACGCCAAACAAATTAATAAGAAACAGCACTGGATTTTTTTCCGATCCATCGTCTTTTGGTGGAGGAGGAGGCATCAACTCCGTTGCCAAAGTCGGTAGAACTTCTTCCGAAGGGGGTGAAATTTCTATGTAGAAAAAATTTTTTGCATTAAAAATTTGTTTAAATCCATACAAAAATGAATTTTTTTTTATAGTGTTCGAAAAAACCTTATAAGTGAAAAAATGTGTTACCATTGGCGCGCTTATTGAAATCATTACTTTTGTTTTGTTTTTGTTTATAATTTTTAACAAAAAATAATAATTGTGAAGCACGCAAAGCTATTAAAAATGATGGCTTAATACTGCGTCAGGGTACCGTATAATATCTGGCGCCTATCGTGACCATTTCTGTAAGGCGCTCGAGCTCGAGCTCGTTGCTCTGCGGAGCGATGTGATGCTCAACCGGAGTCTACTTTTATGCTGCATTAATAATTTTTAATCCAATCCCTATTTAAACCATCCGGCACTAAAACTTTTTATGCAATTCTGTACACGATTTTTGGATAATTTAATAACGTATGCTACTGTGCAGAAATCTCAGCACCTTTTAGACTGAAAAATGTCATTAAAAATGCAAATTTCTTTTCAAGATACGTACTCTAAACAAAAAAAAAGGAATTTCCTAGACTTCTTCATCTTTTATTTTTAAATTTGTTTTCAAATTGTTTTCAAGAAAGGGGTGAACTTTTAAGAACAGACCTCTAAATTGTTTTATATAAACAAATCAGAAACAAGTTTTCACAAAAATATAAGAAATAAATTTAAAATAGCAACAAATCAGGTGACGTCACAGTAGCCTCCGGTTGAGCACCACAACGCCCGCCCGAGCTTCGAACTCGAGCTCGAGCGCCTTGCAATAGAAAGAGTCAGCTGAACCACCAAGTACCATACGATACCCTGAGACAGTCTCGCGCCGAAATAGTTTTAAATTTATATTTGTGATAAAAAAGGTGATACCTTCCTTAAATTAAAAACAAAGTATTTATTTTCAAAAAAGAAAAATCAAATAATTATTTCACGCTTCACTTTATAGGTCTATTTTGTGATTAGATCATATTAAATAGGCGCGCTAATGGTAACCAATCAAGTTGTTGATGCGACGCATGCGCAATACAAAAACATTCTAAAGTTGGGGTCACTAATTTCGCGAGTTTTTAGCGCTAATTATGATTTTTTTTTTTAAGTTTTTTCAATACTTATTGTTTTTAATGTATAAAATACAACTTTATACAGACATTTCGATGTTTACACACATTTTTAAAATAATTTATAATTGTTTTTAGCAATTTTCTATTAGAATAAAGAAAAGAAGTCACGTTTCTTTTAGAAAATTTCCACTTTTTTCTCATTTTTTGATACAACAAGGTAATAGTTGAATAATTTTAACAAATATAATTGTTTAAACAATTTATCATTACTGTAAATAACATTACCTTTATATAATGCTCAGAATTGCTGTTCTTTTGACATTTTTAACTTTTTGTCCACTTTGCAATTGAAGTCAGTTAATATTAAATTAGGTTTAGCAAAATAATTTTCTAAACAAATTATTATTGTTTAGAGCTATCTTCTTCTATATTAATAGTAGACAGTTGTAGTTCTTTTTTTCTGAAATTTTTAACTTTCTGTAATTTTTCTATTAGAGTAAAGTTATAATTATTTGAAATTAATAAAAATAAATGTTTTAACAATTTATAATTATTATTAATAATATTTCCTTTGCTTGGTGACGAAATTTTCCGTTTTCTTTTTGATTTTCAAATATTTGTCTATTTTTCATTTAAAGTAACTTAACAGTTAAGTATTTAAAAAAAATAATTGTTCAAATTTTTTATAACTATTTATGAATATCCTCATCCACACTAACGCCAGATAGTTCCCGAATTTTCCTGAAATTTCCATAATTTCGTCAATTTTTCACTTAAAATGAGTTAATATCCAATCCAATTTAGCAACTTTATTGTTGGACAAATTATTATTGTTTATCGCTATTTTCTTCTTTGTCAATACTTAGCATTTGCAGTTTTTTCCTGACATTTCTAACTTCTTAGCACTTTTAATTTAGTTTTAAGTAATTAATAATGTAATTGAACAAAATGAATAAAACAATTAAGTAATATTGTTTACAATATTCTCATTGTTTAATGATAGAAAGATGCGGTTTTCTTCTGCAATTTTCAACCATTTGTCTATTTTTCACTTAAAGTGATTTAATAATTGATAATTTAAAAAAAATTATTGTTTAAACAAATTATTATTTTCTGAAACTATCTTCTCTTAGATAAGTTCTAGAAAGCCGTGCTTTTTCACAAATTTTCCCCTTTTTACAATTTTTAATTGCAGTGAGGTGAAAGTGTCCTAATTTAAAAAAAGTAATTGTTTTAATAATTTGTTATCATTGTTGATAATATTTCCTTTATATAATGCTCAAAATTGCGTTTTTTTACATTTCACTTTTTGTCCGATTTTCTCTTAAAGTTGGTTAATATATGATTTAATTAAGAAAAAAATTATTATTCAAACAAATTATTATAGTTTATAGCTATTTATTTCTATATAAATACTAGAGAGACGCAGCGTCTTAAAAAGTTGTTAACTTTTCGTCCAATTTTCAATCAGAGTGGAGTTATAATTAATTCGAGTGAAGAAAAAATAATTGTTTGAACAATTTATGATTATTGTTTATAATATTCTCTTTGCTTAGTGGTAGAAAGTTGCGGTTTTTTTCTGAAATGTTTAACTTTAATTTGCCTTTTCAGTATTGAAAATAATAATTAAGCATTAGAGAAAAATGATTTTTAAATAATCTCTTTCTTATTTTTCAATATATTTTTCTGTAATAAAACAGATATTTAAAATATGGTTCGAATTTTCTATATAGATCATATTAGATGTAAATTTACTTAAAGTAGTTAGTTAAAACCGTTTTGTTTAAATTATTATTTATATTCGATATTAGTTCCTTACATGCATTAATTATTACCTCTTTGAGTAAAAAGTTAATGAAAAGTTGAAAAATCTAAAAACAACCGCAGCTTCTAGCAATCATTTAAGGGAAGACAATTAATTCGACAAAAAGTGAAAATTTTTTGAAAAAACTAGAATTCTCTAGCGTTATTTTGAAAGAATATTACTAACAATAATAATAAATTGTTTGAACATATAAGCTAAATAATAAGTAAAATAAAAAATTTAATAAAAAATACATGTTTTAGGGGGGCCGAAAATAAGAAAGTTTTTGAAAATTGAAAATGGCTCGTGCTGAAAATTTATCACGTTTAATTATAAATAAAAATCTTTAACGACGTTCTAAAATCAAACATGTTGTCGCAATGAGGTCTAAAATGTTGAATTTTGGGGAAAAAAATTTTTTTTATTAGTATTAAAGTTATGGTAATTTTTTGTCATACACAGTTTTTGTTCTCAAATGCTAATGACAAATTTTAATTTAAAAAATATAATGCTTGTACAAATTATAATTTATTTTAAAGAAAAAAAAAAATTTCTTAAAATTCAGTTTATTCTCATTAAAAATTTTTTTATAGGTTTATGTATATTATGTGTTAAAAAGCAATAAAGCTGAATATATGTTATTAATGATAATAAAAATTTTAATAAATACCAAACAAATCTTAAAAAATGTAATTTATGCTCATTGAGAAACAACTACCATGAAAAAGTTATTTTTTTAATCTTATTTTTTTTAGCGCTTCATACCAAAAAAAATATACGAAAAAAATTTGAATAATTTTTAGAGATATATGTTTATCAGGTGAAAGTATTTAATTTTATCAATTATTTTTTATTTCATTCTTCAAGAATTGTTTTATTTTTCAAATTCAGGACTTTCTCTATGCTAGCAATTTGATAGTATCGGATATTTTATTAAGTGTGCAATTTTATTCCCAAAATTTTTAAATTCAGTAATGTGATAAACTGACTGGAATTTTATTATTTGTAAATTTAGAATTTTTATCAATTTTTTAATTTTTGACATTTTTATTTAAAATATTTTTTTTTTAATTATCTAGTGTTGAAAATTTAATTTTTTGAGTTGTTTAAGTCATCCCTTTTGAGGTTTGCATACTTTCAGAAAAAATAATTGCTGTAGCAATTTTTGTATAAAAATTAAAAAATAAAAAATTTTCTTGTTGGTTTACGTACACATAGCAATTATTAATTAATTAATTTTTAATGGTGAAAAATGTATTAGTTTTGTAACTTGTTTATTCTATTGTGAATTGGTATATTATATATATATATGTACATATCTTATCTTTTTTTTTTAATTTTCATTTATATATATATATATATATATATGTATATAACTATTCGATAATTTTTGCATAAAAAATTTATTGCAATAATAATTTCCTGTATCTAAGATCTCATCAATTCTTTAATTTTTATTGCAAGCATCCTCATGTGAAGAAATAGATTTTCCTATTTTCACACAAATTTAATTAAATATTCAAATGAATTCCTTTGTTCCCAGTGTCTTTTTTAATTTTTATTATTTTCTTCAATATGAAATGAAAAAAAAATTATAAACAGACACTGCTGTTACAGTAAATTTTTTCTAATGTTTTTTTAATTACAATATACAAAATAATTTTCGATAAAAATAAAAAAATACAACAGAAAAGAAAGAATTTAAAAATTGCCTTCTTTTCCGTCTATCTTATTCAAATGGAGACAGTCAAGAGTGCGTTGTCCAAATCTAATCTTTAGATTTATCACTTCCCAAGAATTTCGTACTTCAATTTAAATGTGCCGTAAAAAAAATCAAAATTTAAATTTATTCTGAATTTTATTTCGTAAATTTTTATAAACTATTTTAAAAGATATTAAACAGTCGACATTTACATACCAGCATCAGGAGAAACCGGAAGTGCTGAGAGGCCACTCAAAAGAAAAGTGCCCAATACAATGGGCCACAACATTTTTTATTATTTTTTTTTTATTCACTATCAGCCTTCTTGAGAGGTGAAAGATGATACACTGTGCAGCGCAGTTTTATCTTCCGACTTTTATAGTCGATGCTGTATGCGTAAATGAACAATTGCATAATGCATCGAGGAGCTTAGGCGCCGTATTTTTATCGATGCTGAGATTCGGATTTTCCACCGGAATTTTCTACACAAAGAATCATACGAAAACCGATATAAATATTTCGAGGAAAATGAAATCAGCATAAAAAATGTTAGTTTTAAAATAAATAAACTATTACTCCTAACAAAGGAAGGTCACGTGATGAACTTGGAAAGTTCAGGATCAAGGCTCATACATTGATTTTTTTTTTAATTTAAAGGAAATATTTAAAAAAAAATGATATGTTTGGAAAGATATTATTAAACTTTTTTTATCAAAAAATTAATTTTTAAACCCTGATCCTGAAATTAGAAAGTTCAGGATCATGGTTCATGTATTATTATTATTTCTTAATTAGAAGGAAACGCTATTCAAACAATGAAATATTTAAAAAGATATAATGATACTCTTTTTAAAAAAAATATCAATTCATAAACCCTGATTGTGAAATTACCAAGTTCAGGATCATGTTTCATGAATTGATTTTTTGTTGAGAAAAGCTTTAGTATATTTTTCGAAATATTTTATTGTCTAAATAACATTTTCTTTTATATAAAAAAAAATAATAATTCATGAACTCAAATCCTGAAATAGGAAAGATCAGGATCAGGGCTTACGAATTCATTTTTTTTTTTCATTAGAAGTTTTATAATATATATCTAAATATTTTGTTGTCCAAATAAAATCTTCTTCTGATTAAAAAAATCAATTCTTGAACCCTGATCCTTAACTATCAAGGTTTGTCACATGAGTTTTTTTTCATGAGTAGTAGTTTTTTTATTTACATTAATTCAATAACCGTAATCCTGACTTGGAAAGTTCAGGATCAGGGTTCATGAATTTTTTTTTTTTTAATTTAAAGCAAATATTATCTTGACAATAAAATAGATATAAAGATATGATAAAACTTATAACAAATATATAATAATTCATAAAACCTGATCCTGCACTTTCCA
>JAUELO010000316.1:1717311-1730610 GCA_032357855.1 Amphibolips quercusostensackenii
AAGTATTCAATTTATTGAACGATACAAATTTATAGCTATTTGAGCATGTATGCAATAATTTTAGATTAAAAGTGTTCTATAATTTTAGTTTTAAACACTTTTTGTCTGGATACTTGAAGCAAAAGCTTTATCCCCTTCTGAAAAAGCCCGACTATACAAAAAAAAGGTTATGATATCAACAAAAAAAAACGTGTGTCATAAAGCATAAGGCTGTCTCAAGTGAATATACAATTATCTAGGTAAGTTTTGTTTTGTCAGTAAGTAAAGTAATCTGCTGATATTAAAAAGCAGCTTATACGCCTAACTAATAAGACCTAACCGTCTTATATTAAAATATGTTGAGATTGGGCGACTGACACCTACTGGAGATGCATTGATTTCTTCTGGAGTCATCTTAGTAAAAACGCCGCTTTCCATGTTTATTTTCGCCCGTTTCATATTCCTATCATTATAGATATACATTCCAGCAAGAGAATTAGTAGCCTTTAATATTGCAAAAATGTCACCATCGGGTGTTGATAAAACAATTTGTTCTTGGGTTGGCACAGGCTCATAAGTATTATATGCTACTTTCAATTTTATTGGTGTATTGTCCGGAAAAGTGTATTTTCGCAATTGAAATGTTAATTGCAGATTTACTTTAGACGTAAGCCGAATAATTGCAAGGTCTTCTAGTCTATACCCACGTTTGTAAGGAGAAGGAAGCCTGGTAGGCGGAACCATCAACCTGCCCCGAAGGGCATGTCCAGCCGGAGGTGACCTGGACCTAGACCTCGCTGGAGAAAGAGACCTACTTCTCACTGGAGACGGAGTACTTTCAGGTAAATAATTCAGGTCAAAAGATCTTTTTTGTAAAAAAGACTCAAAACTCAACGCTGAAAAAAACAGAGGATTAAATCTTACAGAAATCCAAGAGGCAAGGCAAGATGCACATTTCGGAAAATTTGTACAAATTTTAGAATCATTTGCACAATTAAGGCTATTAAAAATTATTAATCTTGAACAAGTTTAAAACTGGCAAAAACTCTATCTGTTGCAAATCCGCTTTCTCTGTCTTAAACATTTTATACAATTATAACGCATATCCTAGGTGATTAGTTTGCTCAAAAAAATTGGAATTTGGCTTTATCAAAATACATAATGAATTAAACGAAGTCTTAAAAAAGCAATCAATGAAAATAATTAATAAATGATACTTAATTAAATGCTGATACTTCTCGCGTTTCACTTATTGATACTTGTAGATATCACAGCGTAACAGAAGCGGCGAAGCCTTTTTTTGCTAGGCGGGGGCAGGGACATAGACTTGTAATATTAAATGACACAATTTGTACGTAGTATGACAATGTTATACGATATGAAAATTTTTGATAAATTATACATAATGAATAAGCAATGAGCTGTACATATAAATAATAATAAATAATTACCACAAGTATAAAATTCATATTGTAAAAAATTTTTTAAAGATTTCAAAGATTTTCCATAGATTTCACCAAAATTTCAAATATCTCGCAAAAGCTTCTAAAAGATTTCACATATATTTTACAAAGATTTTACAAAGATTTCTACAATTTCACAATAATTTTAGATTGATTCAAAGAGTGCGTAATAATTTTAATTATTTTTTAAAGATTTCATAAAGATTTTAATAATTTCACAAATAATATCAGATATTTGAAAAATGTTTGAGACATTTTGCGAAGACGTTTAAAAACTTTAGAAAGATTTTACAAAAATTTTAATAGTTTTCCAAAGATTTCACAAAGATTGCAAATCGTTTTCCAAGATTTCTTAAAGGCTTTATAAAGATTTTAAAGAATTTAAATAAATTTAAAAGATTTGACAAAGACTTTAGTGACATTTCGGAAATATTTCCAAAGATTGCACAAATATTTTAATGATTTCTTAAAGCTTTCACAAAGATTACCAATGTTTCGCAAAAATTCAAGAAAGATTTTAAAGACTGTAATAATTTTCCACAGATTTCAATAATGTCACAAATATTACCAAATATTTCAAACATTATCAAATATTTCAATTATTACCAAATATTTCAAATATTACCTAATATTTTAAATATTTCCAAATATTTCAGAATGATAAAAATGATTTTTCAAAAATTTCAAGGATTTTTTAAATATTTAGAATATTTCACAAAGATTTCAGATAGATTTTGAAGTTTGCACGGAGATCTTCATGCTTTCTTAAAGATTTCATTAAAATTATGAAGAATTCACAAATATTTTGAATAGATTCAAAAAATTTTACAAACACTTAAATATTTTTTTAAAGATTTTAATAATTTCACAAATTATATCAAATGTTTTAAAAATGTTTCAAATTTTTTTTTCAACGATTCCCAAAGATTTCAGAAATATTTTACAAAGATTTCAAAGATTTTACAAAGACATCACGAAGATTTCTTAGATTTTGGATAGCTTTAAAATATTTCAAAAAAATTCTAGACAGATTTTAAAGAGTGCGCAAAGATTTCTATAATTGCACAAATATTATCGAATATTCAAAACATATTTTAAATATTATGCGAAATGATTTTCGAAGATTTTCAAATATCTCAAAAAGATCTTACAAAGAGTTTAATGAGTTCCCAAAGGTAACAAAAAATTTCACAAACATTTCAAATATGTCGCAAATATTTTAGATAGATTTTAAAAATGGCAAAAGTATTTAAATTATTTCTCAAAGATTTCGAAAAGATTATAAAGTTTTTGCAAAGATATTGATAGATTAAAAATATTTCACAAAAACTTCAATAATTTCACAAATATCAACAGCTATTTAAAAAATATTTCTAAAATTTTGAAATATTTTTGAAGATTTAAAAAAATTTTACAAAGATTTTAATTAGTTCCCAAAGATTGCAAAGAATTCACAAAGATTTCCAAGAACTCTGATAGATTACCAATATTTTATAACAATTTCAAAAAGATTTCAAAGAGCGCACAACAATTGTAATGATTTTTTGAGATTTCAATAATTTCATAGATTATACAAAATATTCTGCATAGATTTTTAAAGATATCAGAAAAATTTTATGAAGATTTCGAAGATTTTTCAAAGACTTTACAACGATTTTACAATGACATTACAAAGGTTACCATGATTTTGGATAGATTCAAAATATTTTATAAAAATTTCAATAATTTCCCAAAGATTCTAATAATTTCACAAATATTTCCATCTGTTTAAAAATATTTCAATCATTTTGAATCGATTTTTTAAGATGCCACAAGATCTCACAAAAATTTCAATGTGTTCCTAAAGATATCAAAGATTCCACAAAGATTACAAAGATTTTGGATAGATTAGAAACATTTTATGACAATTTCAGATAGATTTCAAAAAACGCACGAAAATAAGTTCACACAGGTTACAAATATTTCGCAAATATTCAAGATAAGTTTCAAAGATTACAAGAAAATTGCAATTAATTCTCGAAGATTTTGTGAAAATTTTGAAAATTTCGCAAAGATTTTGGGTAGATTTCAAAGAATCCACAAAGAGTTCAACGATTCTTAGAATTTCACAAATATTACCTAATATTGCGAAAATATTTTAAATATTATAAAAAGACTTCTGAACATATCAGAAAGATTTTGCAAATATTTCAATTATTTTCTAAAAATTAGAAGTATTGTATAAATATTTTGCAAAGATTCCAGATGGCTTTTAAAGACTTCACAAAGACTTTAATAATTTCAATAATTTCACGAATATTTTTAAGAAATTTTTGAAAATACTGGATCGCAAATATTTTAGATAGTTTTTAAAGAATGCAGAGAGATTTTAATGATTTCACAAATTCTATAAAGATTTTTATTTTTCGCAAAGATTTAGATAAATTGAAATTATTTCACCAAGACTTCAATAATTTTCCAAAGATTTCAATAATTGGAAATTTATCACTAACTATTTTAAAAATATTTCAGATATTTCGTTAAGATTTTCAAAGATATCAAACAAATTTCTCAAAGATTTCAATGAGTTCTCAAATATTTTAAAGATTTCATTAAGATTTCGGATAGATTAAAAATATGTTATTAAAATTTCAAAAAGATTGTAAAGAATGTACGAAAATGTTTATGATTTCCAGAAGATTTAAATAATTTTAAAAATTATATCAAATATTTTGAAAAAAATATTTTAGATACTTTGCAAAGATTTCTGAAGATATCAGAAATATTTTACAAAGATTTTAAAGATTTGACAAAGACTTCACAAAGATTTTACAAAGACATTACAAAGATTTTTATGATTTCGAATAAATTAAAAATATTTTATAAAAACTTCAGACAAATTTTGCAGTTTGCACAAAGATTTAAAATATTCCGCTAATATTTTAGATAGATTTTAAAAATTGTACAAATATCTTAGCGATTTTTCAAAGATTTCATAAAGATTTTAAAGATTACGCAAAGATTTGGATAAAGTTAAAATATTTCACAAAAATTTCAATGATTTCACAAAGATTCTAATAATTTTACAAATAATACCAATTATTTAAAAAATATTTTACTCATTTCGAAAAGATTTTAAAGATATAACAAAATCTCACAAAGATTCAAATAAGTTTCCAAAGATTTCAAAGATTTCACAAATATTTTCCAGATTTCGGATAGAATAAAAACATTTTATGACGATTTCCCATAGATTTTAAAAAGCGATTAAAAATTTCAATGATTTTTCAAAGATTTCACAAAGACTTCTAAGACTTTTGATAAATTAAAAATATTTCATAACAATTTCAGATAGATTTCAACGAGCGCTCAAATTTTTTAATGATTCACCAAAGATTCCACAAACATTGCAATAATTTTAATGATATTATCAGAAACTCAAAAAATATTTTTAATATTTTGAAAGGATTTCCAAAGTTTTCAAACATCTGAGAAAGATTTCAAAAATATTATAATGATTTTCCAGAGAATCCAAAGATATCAGAAATATTTTATAAATTTCGTAAATATTTTACAAATGTTTGTCAAATATTATACGAATATTCTAAATTTTTTGATGAGTTTTTAATGACTTCTCGAATATTTCATAAAGACTTAAAGATTCCGCAAAGATTTCGAAAGGATTTAAAAGATTTCTCATAGTTTTCAAAGATTTCAATAATTTCACATAAATTATCTGATGTTTCAAAAATATTAAAAATTTTTTAAAAATATTTTGTAAGATGTTGAAAAGATTTAACAAATATTTCAATTATTTTCTAAGAATTTCTAAGATTTCATAAATATTTCGCGAAGATTTTGGATGGATTTAAAGACTACACAAAGACTTTAATAATTTTAATAATTCCGCAAATATTATCAAATATTTTTAAAAGATTTTAAAAGACATTAAAAAGATTTCACAAATATTTTAATGATTTTCTAAGAATTTTAAAGAATTTAAATATTTTGCAGATTTTAAATAGATTTGAAAGCTTTCACGAAAATTTCAATTATTTCACAAATATCTCATATAGATTTCAAAGAGTACACAAAGATTTTAATAGTCTCCAAGGATATTACAAAGATTTAAATAACTCTACAAATATTATAAAATATTTCGCAAATATATTCAAAGACTTTACAAAGATTTCAAATATTTCTCAAAGATTTCGGATAGATTTTTGATAGATTATTAAGATTTTACACAAACTTCGATTATTTTACAAACATTTTAGGTCGATTTTTCAAGAAATTTCAAAGATCTGATGAATTTAATTATTCGATTTTAAAGAGGGTCAAATAAATTCTTTGCCCCTCCATAGTCGATTTCTGGTGTAGAGTCGCGCATTGCCCCCTGTGCCCCCTAGTACTCTTTCTTATCTCCTTGAAAAGACAAAATTTACAGAATTAGTTAAATACCTCTTTCTCTTGATTTATTAATTAAGTCAAATTTACACAAATTTTCATCAATGAGAATCAAAGCTAATAAGCAGCAATCGTATTTCCTTTAGCAATTAATGACAAAAAAATAATATAATAAGAGATTGAATAACATATAACTTTAAATATCAGAAAAAAAAATAATTTTTCAAATAATAGACAAATACTACAAGTAAGTGTTTAGATTACAAGTAGAAGTTTAGCTGAGTACTTACAACAGATCTGTTTTTAATTTTGAAGAACATCAACCTCTAAGAAATATATTGAAAATTTGAAACCAGAAAGTATTTAATTAAATTTCGAAAATATTATGGATATTCAAATAAATGACGTTTATTTTTAATTCTTCAATTATTCTTATCTCTTTCAATTATGTTTGTTATAACACACATTCTGATTTTCTTAGAATAAATTTCAAGTTAAATTCTGAATGATGTCAGACAAAGTTAAACAGAGTTTAGAAAAATTAGCAATAAAATTTGTTATCTTGACACATTATCTCATGATTTATATCCGCTTTGATCTTGTTCTAGAGAGACATTTGTATTTATTTATTAAAAAAAAGTTGTAACTTTGAACATTACTACCCAAATTTTATAAATATCAGGTTAAATAAATTTGTGCAAAAAAATCGTTTTCAAAAAAGTTCATGAGTAATGTAATTTTCAATTGCTGAAAGTGGAATGTTTATTCAGATTAAAATTTTTGAAATTATATAATTTAGTATTTCAGGGAATTTATAATGCATTATTTTTATTTATATTTAAAAAAATAATAATTTAAAATGAAAAACTTTTAAATGCTTATAATACAAAGTTCGAAGCGATTAAAACTTGACAATCAAAAATATAAAATGTAATTAATTGATTTAATTCAAATCTTATTAAATTTCATTTAAAATTTTAATTAAAAAAAAGTTATGAATGAAAAAAATTAAAAATGTAGCGTTTAACATGGGAACTGAGAAATCTATTATCGCAACCATTGAAAATTAAAGAAATTATCTACTTATTGAGGATTCAATTCTAAATCATTTAATTTTATGTATTTTGATTTTGGAAAACACAATTTTTTTCTTCCAGTTACAAATCGTTTTCTGCTTAAATTACAATTGAGGCTTTTAGAATCTAATATTGGAATTGTTCTGACATTTTCAATATTTTAATTGAAAACTAAAACACTGTAAAATTTAAAAAATCTGAAGGTATTTTAGTGTATGTCAACGACTTTCAGGAGATTTTAAATTATTTCACAATATTTTTTAAATTTTTAGGGATTTCAGAAGGGTCAAAATCATGAGCTGCAAAAAATTTTATAAGATTTTAAAAAAGGACAAATTTTAATTTGCAGAATTTATAAGAACGTTCGTAGATATATAGATAGATTATTATATTATGGTATTTACCTATAGAATTAAAAATAATCATTGATGGCAGGAGCAGAGTAGAATAGATCCTCATTTTTTCTAACTGAGAAGAAATTAATTACTGCAATAATGATAAATTCAATTGGCACAGTAACTTATGTTTATTCAGGTGCTTTATTACATTGCACAATTCGTAGTATATTTGTTATCACATGAACTATTCACACCTTGAGCTTGTCCTTGTGAGATATTTTTAATACAATGATCTGTCCAACAATAATATGCTTCTAATTAAAACTTTTTATTTTTCAGTGAGAAAAATGACTTTGAAAAAATTAACTACACACTCAACTAACTGAGGGGAGGGTGGTGGGAAAGGGAGACTAGCTTCAAAATTTTTAATTGTGATGTATATTCCTGATTGCAGACACTAGATTTTTTCATTAAAAATTTTCAAGTTTAATTGAAATTATTTTTTTTTGTATTCACGACATATGGTCTGCGATGCCTCTAATAATTGCAATGCAATGACCACTTACAGGGTAAGGTGTAGGGTACATGTTTTTGGAGTCGCTATAACTACTTTAAAATAAAAAGTTTTAATAAAAACAATTTATTTGCTGAAAGCGTATCGTATGGTAAAATAAGTAAACTTCATTTAAAAACATTATTTTTTACATAAAAATGCGCCTGAACAAAAAAATGCTGGTTACACTCAGTTGTTATTGATGTTTCTTTAAAACAAATAAAAGGAGGATATGTTTTCAAATTCAAAGTTGAAAATTACTAATTATTTCCAGCCTGATTTCGTAAAAATAATAATATTTTCAATTCGTGCGCTATGCGCGCGAGAAGTTTTTTCTGGCAGCCAGTTCCATTGGATATTAGGGCTGGCTGTGACAAGAATACCAACGAACTCTGCTTATTGTCTTATTTTACATTTTCTCCTTTTTTGTGATTGATTGCTAGTTTTAGAATTTGGTACCTTTTTTAATCTGGTAAACTAAAACTCTTATTTCGACTTTGCCACAAATATAAAATCATCTAAATAAATAACCAACTCATGCACCATATACAGACTGAACGGTAAACAAGAAAATGTATACATGATATATTAAAATGAGTAGAAAAAAATTATAACCTGTACAGCTTTTGCCAATTATTATTAATAATTTTATTATAACTGCGAAAGGTCAGTGTTGTCTAAGTACCATAACACTTAGGTTATCAAATGTCAACCATTGCACTCTACCCTTGATTCTATTACTCTTTAATGAGTCCGGTTTTCATCATATATGAGTCATATGATTTCCATAAATGATCTCCAAAATGCTTTTTTATGAGGCTTACCATCCCATCACAGTCGCAGAGGATGTGATGTGCTAGCTCTTTTTTAAGCCGCGCTTCTAACATCAAGGATCCGCAGAACTTCACCAAAGGACTTCAGTCCAACGTTGGTGGCGGGGCTAGAAATTTAAATAGCAAGTATGCTGCGCTAATCATCATGGGCTAAAGTCTTATCTTTAGTGCTCGATTATTATCACTACTAGGTCTTTAGTATAGAGCGTAGGTGATCAAATGTAATCGGTATTTTTTTATGACGTAAATTGCGATACTAGGGTTTTCATGAGCTCTATAGTAGGTTATAGATGGCCAAAGCAGATCAACAGTGGTGAAGATTAATTAGAATCATTTTATTTTGAAAGATTTGATGATTTTCATTCAAGAATCAGCGTGAACCATAAATTCCTCCAAGGTCTCTCGTTTTCGTGTAGATACTTTTTAATTTTAGATGCGGTTTACAGTTGACTTTCTTCATGCTTTTAAGCTAATAATGGGTTCACTCTTAAGATCAGCTAGGTCACCTTGACGTTTTTTCTGGCATACATAGTGGTCCACTGCTTTATGGTCAACGTGGGCTTCTGAATCACCATACCATAAATAGCCATGCCGTAAGCTTGATAGGCTTGGCAAGGTCGTTAAAATAAACAGTTTTTACTTCTGCGCCTTCCCTTGGTTCCAAACCGCTTACCGCCTCAATAAGCAATGCCGATTTCATTTTTTCGTAACTAAGCGCGCACTGAAGTGATTTAATTTACGAAAACGTTGTTTAGTCACACAACTTTTTCACTTCTATGTCCAAGCACTATTGTATAAGTTATACATTTGATCTATGCATTCAGCGGAAATCATGGATCTCACTGACACAGTCATATATGTTTGGGTTATGTTCAAAATGTAAAGTAAGAATTTCTTAGTTTCTGAAAAACATCTTTGAATCCAGACAAAAAGTATGATTTAAATATTTTCTCCGATTGTCGGAACATCCCAGAGATGTTAATATGATGAAAATAGTGGAAACAATTAGTCGAAAAGTTATTAATATCCAAAAAAAATTCCATTTGTTATGAGAGGTTTTTAGAGTGTCATAACGCTTTTTCGCTTGTAGAAAGTCAAAAATAATAAAATTAAAAATTTTTCTTGTTGAGCAATGGGAGTATTGAAATATACGCCTTCTGTGAATATCAAGAATAAAAGTTAAGAGTAAATAGACATTATTTTTAACAGATATATAGAAGTCAATTTATTGAACTGCTACCATTACCAATAAGGTGAAAATACATTTAAAAGCGATGCCAATTAGAATTTTGAAAAATTTTATGTCAAAAAAATGCATTTACCTGTAAATCCAATCATGTTTATACAGTGGCCTACAACATCGTGAAATAAGATATTAGAAATTCCCAAAACTAAGCGAGTTTAAATATAATGACCGTGACAATTTAATAATTTTTAAAAAGTATTAGGAACATCAAATTTTTATTTATTTGTAGTAACGGAACACACGTGTCATGAAGTGTGATGCCATCTCAAATTATCCTTAGGTTTTTTTGTGTTTTCTTAGTGATTAAAGTTATTTGCAGATATCGATAAGAAGCTAATACGCCTAACTCGTATGGCCTACCCGTTTGATACGAAACATGCTTGCGATTGGGCGACTGGAGCCTACTGGAGATTCTTTGATTTCTTCTGCAGTCATCACGGTAATAATGCCGCTTCTTACGTTTATTTTCACCCGCCTTCTATCTTTGACGTCATGCATATACATTCCAATAAAAGTTTGAGTATTCTCCAATATTGCGAAAACCTCACCATCAGTTGTTGATAAAACAATTTGTTCTTGGGTTGGCACAGGCTCATAGTTACTATATGCTACTCTCAATTGCATTGATGTTTTAGCCGAAAAAGTGTATCTTCGCAATCCAAATGTCCGGTTCAGATTCGTTTTAGGAGTGAGCCGAATAACGTCAATGTCTTCCAGTCCATATCCACGTTTGAAGTGAGAAGGAAGCCTGGTAGGTGGAACCATTAATGTGACACCAGGAGAATGTCGGTTTGGAGGAGACCTGGACCTGATTCTTGCAGGAGATGAATCATTTTCGGAAGTTTTAGCACGATATACATCAGAAATAGGTTTTCTGTTAGGTGAATTCTTAGACTGTGAACTTGACTCTGCTACAAGAAACATAGGATCAAATTTTACTAAAAGCGAATAGAAAGACAAAAAGCGGTTTCCAGAAAAATTGTTCAAATGTTAAAATCATTGATACTAATACGAGAATTAAAAACCATGAATCTTTTTAAAGTTTGTGACGAGCAAAACGCCATTTCTTACAGAAATGTTTGTTGGCTTTAAGATTCTCTACATTCAAGAAGTATATATGAGCATACGATATTTTTTATATCAAATAGATGATTTCAGACATTTTTTAAAATGCAGTCATGATTTTATCCCGTATTATATTTTGAATAAAGTAAGCATAATCGCAGAACAGTTAAGAAGTTTTAGTAAGGGTGCTGTGTTGAAATCACCGTTTGATGAAGAGGGGAAGGTGGCAGTTAGGGTTTCATGGACTGCTTAAGAGAAAAAGATCATACTTCTGATGTTTGAAGATGATTTGTTTTCATGATTGAAATATGAAGAAAAAAGAATTTTATTTTTCACACCTGACGTCACTTTTTACTTCCTAGGAAGTAATAGGTTGAGCTGTAGCACCTTTTCACAGGGGTCGAAAAGGGCTGTAATCATGCATGTGTCATGAAAAATATAATAATTTTCAAAGCTAATTTTTTAAATGAGATGCTTAGTAAATTTGAAAAATAATTCACGAATCAAAATTGCGCAAGGCACAATCGTGCATCTTCAAATAACGGAGTCAAGTTGCAAATTTTTTTTGCATGTAATTTACAAAATTATGAGGTTACTTCTTTTGCATAATTTTCACATTTACTTGAAATCGACTAAATTTTTATGAATAATAATCTTATTTTGAGCTGCAATCGTGTTTCAAATCGAAACGTGATAACAGGTGAATATTCAAATAAGGGTGGTAAGTATAAATAACTTGTGAATAACATATGAAACTTCAGAAAAATCTTTAAATAACAGAAGAAAACTTTAAATAAATTTTTAGATAACAAACGCATTATAAGTTGACTACGCTACGCAAGCACCAAATATTTTAATTCAAACAAATTTCTTATTATTATTTAAAAAATATACACAACAGGTTTTAATTAAAAACGTTTGATTCGAAATATTAGAGTTTAGATAGAACTTATGAAGAGAATACCATTTCAAATGAGATAAAAAGGATTTCAACCTATATCATTTCTAAATCAAAGAGTTTAAAATTAAATAATTTAAATAATAATTCTAATTTGACATTAAAATTGATTAGAAAAATATTTAATTACAATCCTAAAAAATTTAATTTCTCTAAAATCTTATAAAGTAGACAGTAACCCTAAATATAAAATATTAAAAATAAAAAAATTTGTAATAAAAATCGTCGAAAAGTGAAATTTATATCCTTACAAACTGCACTTTTTTAAAAATAATAATTACACTTTTCAAAATTTAATCCCTTAAATTTTGATTCGCAAAAGTACATTCTATGAATTTATGGCAACAGCTTTTCAGAGATATTCAAGCATTTTACATACTTTGAAATATTAACAAAGATTTTTTAGTACACAAAAATATCAATTTTAAAGAATATAGAAAGATTCCTAAGCGGTTTTACGATTTGAAAGGGTTTGAAAGAAATTATAACATTTCAATTTTTTTTCATGAATTCAAAGTTATTTTTATGGATTCAATTAAAGATTAGACATGGATTACGGCAGACAAATTGTTATTTGCGAAAACCATTAAATTGTTTGTAAAAACATTATTCATATTTACCAATATGATTCAGGATAACTATCAATGACAGGACCAAAGTAGAATAGATCCTCATTTTTTTGAACTAAGAGAACACTAATCACTGTATTTGTAAAGGATTCGGCTACAGGAGTAACAGATGCTTATTCTGGTGCTTCAATGATTTATATAACATACAGTATGCTCGTTATTATATGTCTTATATACGTCTCACGCTAGTCCATTCTGATTTTTTCGAAATACATGCAGATTAAATTCATAATGATGTCAGAATAATTTGGACAGAATTGAAAAAAAAAGCAATAAAAGTCTTTATTCTGCTGCTTTTTCACAGCATATGATATATTTTTACCTTAGTCTAATCGCATGAATTATGTGAGCCTCAATTTTTTTTTTGTAAAATATTTTTATTTCATTCATTTCGACAAAATTTCGTTACCTTGAACATGTCTAACCTAATTTTGTAATAATAATTTTTAAGATCAAAAAAAGGCAATTAATTTTTAATAACATGCGTTCAAATTGAAAAAAATAGTATATCAATCGATTTTTTATTAAAAACTTTGTAATTTAGGCTATTTTAATTCGGGTGAAATTTATAAAGAGGACACTATTTCGAATAGAATTGGAAGGAATCAACCCTGTATCGTGTCTAAATAAAAGCGTTCAAAATTAAATTTTTGCAGAAAAGAATTATAATTTGAATTTAAAATTGATAGGAAGAATTTCTTTAAGGTCGTCAAATTACATTTCCCTCGGTTTACCTTGCCCCTTTTCACCTTGCCACTTTCCCTTATTCACGC
>JAUELO010000316.1:1806004-1819805 GCA_032357855.1 Amphibolips quercusostensackenii
TTTTTCCCCTTACTCTTTCATGCCCCCCCCCCACTCTTACCCGACCTATAAATTATTAATATCAGAAAAAATACTTTCTCGAAAATTAATTGATTTAAATGACGATAAAATTAATATTTTAATGTTAAAAATTTATTTGTTTGAAGCTGTAGCTCAAATTGCACTTGGGAGTGTGCAAGGCTACCATGGAATGGTACTGGCATGTGGTCTATATGGTGCATCTCTTGGTGGAGCTCTCTATTCACTGAAAATGTTGGCTCTCGAAAGACTACGATCGAGTCATTTCGCAAGATCTTGGGCCCTTGTGCAAGCTGCTGAGGCTCTGCCTATTCTACTTGGAGTTCCTCTCACTGGTTTGTACAAATATTCATGTACTCTAGAGTTTAGAGTAGTTCACGAGTGGAACAATCTAAAACTAATTGAACTTCCAAACCGAACACGATATCTTTGGTAATTTATACTTAACTGTAGAATCAAGTGGTCCAAAATAAGATAATGAAAATTATCCTCTTTTGAATTTTTTTTTTTAATGCTTCTAAAAATTTTTGCAATCCATTCTACTTTTTTTTTGAGCAGATGGAAAAAATTAAGGTTCGAAATACTGCAGATAATCGTTCATGCAGGGTAATAGTTAGCTGATTACCCCTAGCTGAGGTAAACTTTCCGCGATTAAAAAAAAACCTATCACGTGCTGCTTCTATCAGAGCTCGCTGTAGATATCTGCGATTTACCACGGAAACTTTACCTCAGTTTGGACGCAGAAAAACTAGGGGTGCGAAACGTTGCATTTTATCGTTCAAGCAGGGTAATAGTCATCTGATAACCCCAAGCTGAGGTAAACTTTCCGCGATAAAAAACCTATCACGTGCTGCTTCTATCAGAGTTCGCTGTAGATATCTGCAATTCACTGCAGAAACTTTACCTCAGTTTGGACGCAGAAAAACTGAGGGTACGAGACGTTGCAGTTTATCGTTCAAGCAGGGTAATAGTCATCTGATTACCCCAAGCTGAGGTAAACTTTCCGTAGTGACAAGCCTGTAACGTGCTGCCTCTTCGGGAGTCTACTGGGGATTTCTGCGATTCACCGCGGAAACTTTACCTCTTTTTAAACACAGAAAAACTGAGGGTACAAATAGTTGCAGGTACTCGTTTAAGCAGGGTAATAGTCAGCTGGTAACACTAAACTGAGGTAAACTTTTTGTGGGTATAAACCTGTAACCGGCTATCTCTAGTGGAGTCAGTCGAAGATATCTGCGATTCTCTGCGGAAACTTTACCTCAGTTTGGAATATCCACATCGCGTTCACACTGCTTGACTGATTACCTATACAATTTTTCAAGATTATTATAAATAATATTTTTTTGTCCTTGTAAATATCTAAATTTGTAAAAGTCGTACTTTTCTTAGGTGAAAATGATTTTTTTTTTCATTTGTTAAAGCAACTAAGGAGATAAGTGATGAATTTTAAACTTAAATGATGAATCTTCAACTGTAGTAGTTGAATTTTCAAAACAACAAAATTTTAACCAAAAAAAAAGGAATTTTCAACTTATATACCTATTTTTAACTTATTAAAAATTTTAGTTTAACTTTCAATCAAGTAATAAATTTTAAACTAAAAAAAAATTTTTAAGCAAGGATAATTATTTTTTTTTTTTAAAAGACGAATTTTCAACCAAATAGATGAATTTTTGACCAAAAAATATTAATTTTTAACCAGAATTGGAATTATTAAAATTTAAACTAACAAAAACAACAAAATTTTCCACAAGATAGGTAAATTTGCAAAGCAATTAATTTTTAATTGAAATGACGAATCTTTAACAGGAATAATTAGATTTTCAATCCAAATAGTGAATTTTTTATTAAATTTATGAATTATAAAGAAGATAAATTATCGATCAAAAAAGACGAAGTTTCACCATAGATTTTAAACAAAAAAATGTGTTTTCAACCAAATATTTAAATTTAAAACTAAAAAAGATATATTTTTGAACAAAAATGGAATAACTTAATTTGCAAACAAAAACAATTAATTTTGTGCAAAATAGTTAAATTTTTAACAAAATAAATAAATTTTTAATTAAAATAATGAATCTTTATTTAAAAGAGTTAAGTTTTCAACAAAAACAAAGAAATGAATTTTCAAAAAAAAAGTTCGAACTTGAAACAAGTAGTTGGACTTTAGACTAAAAAGACGAATTTTCAACCAAACAGTGGAATTTTCAATCAAAAAAGATTAATTTTCAACCAAAAATAGAATTATTTAAATTTGAACCAGCAAAAACAACAAATGGTCCACAAAATAATTAAATTTTTATTCAAAGTAATAAATTTATAAATGAAATGA
Organism: Amphibolips quercusostensackenii; assembly: GCA_032357855.1. Lineage (NCBI taxonomy): Eukaryota > Metazoa > Arthropoda > Insecta > Hymenoptera > Cynipidae > Amphibolips > Amphibolips quercusostensackenii. Next base: position 1,808,355 of record JAUELO010000316.1, read on the forward strand.
TGAATCTTCAACTGGAATAGTTGAATTTTTAGCCCAGAAGGTGAATTTTCAACTAAAATTATGAATTATAAAGATGGATTTTTGACCAAAAAAGAAAAAATAAATTTTAATCAAACATGAAATAGTTAAATTTAAAATTTTGTGAATTGTTTTTTTGTTAACAACATCAATTTTTTACTTACATGATGAATATTTAAGATAAATAGTTGAATTGGAAAAAAAGACTTTAACTTTTGACAAAGTAGTTGAATTTTAAACCAAAATGACGGATTTTCAACCAAATAGTTAAATTTTCAACAACAAAAAAATAAATTTTCAACCAAAAATGGAATAATTGAATTTTCTATCAAGAATAAAAAAATATTTTCACAAAACAGTTAAGTCTTTTACTAAAGTAATTAATTTTAAATTATAATGATAAATCTTTACATGAAAAAGTTTAATTTTAACCAAAATGTGAATATTTAACTAAAATTATGAATTATGAAGTAAATGAAATTTCGCCAAAATACATAAATTTCTAAGAAAAAAGGATAAATTTTGAACCAAAAATTCAATAGTTAAATTTTAAATTAAAAAAGTTAATTTTCAACCAAAAAGGTCCATTTTTAATCTGAATGGTAAATATTAAAGTGTTAAATTTTCAACTGAAAATAAATGAGTTTTCAACAAAAAATGAAATGATTAAATTTCTTACCAACAAAAACACCTAATGTTTTACAAAATAGAAAAATTTGCAATTAAATAAATGAATTTTCAATAAAAATGCTAAAACTTTATCTGGAATAGTTAAATTTTTATCCAAAAGGTGAATTTTTAACTAAAATTGTGAATTATGAAGAAGATTTATTTTTGACCCAAAAAGACTAATTTTAAACAAAATGGTTAAATTTTCAATTGAAGTAATAAATTTTTAACAAAAATGATAAAGCTTTAACAGTAACAGTTAAATTTTTAGCAACGAAAATGAATTTTCAACGAAAAAGGATACATTTTTAACCTAGCATTGAACAGTTTAATTTTTAGTGAAAAATTAATTTTTAAGCAAAGAAATAAATTTTAAACTAAAATAATGGTATATTTGAAAGGATTGGTTTAATATTAGGTTCAAAAAATTAATTTTTAACCAAAAATATGAATTTTCAACAAAAATTATGAATCTTTTACCATAGTAGTTGAATTTGAAAAAAAGGTGTAACTTTTAACCAAGTAATTAAATTTCTTACAAAAAACACGAATTTTCAACTAAATAGTTGAATTTGTTACTAAAAAAAAGATAAAATTTAAACCAAGAATAAAATAATTAGGTTTTAAAACAACAAAAACAACAATTTTTCAACAAATTACTTTAATTTTCAACCAAAGTAATGAATTTCCAATTAAAATAATAAATCTGTAACTGGAACAGTAGTATTTTCAACCAAAAAGAAATAGTTTTTAACATGAGAGACGAATTTGCAGCAAATAAATTAATTTTCAGCTAAAAAATATAAATTTTCAACCAAAAAGGATTAATTTTTGACCAAAAAATTTAATTTTCAACAATTAAATGAAATTTTAACTAAATGAGATTAATTCTCAAACAAAAAAAAAAAATTTCAACCAAAAAGATTAATTCTTAACAAGTGAATGAATTTTAAAATGAAAACGATAAATTTTTAACCAAAAAAGATCAATTTTTACCAAAATTAAATAGATAATTAAAATTTAAATAAAAAAAAATTGTTCAACATAAAAGATGAATTTCTAACAAGTACATGATTTTCAGCTAAAAAAAAAACAATTTTTAACAAAAAAAAGATGAATTTTAAGCCAAAAAAATTAAATTTCAACAAATAATTGGATTTTCAACTAAAAACGATAAATTGTTAGCCAAAAAAGGTAAATTTTCAACTAAAATTGAATGGTTATTTTCGAAATAAAAAATCTGCAACAAATTTGTGCAAAAATTCTAATTTTTGATATTTTTTTGAAATTTAAAAACTTGTTATGATAGTCTTATCGGGCTTTTAAAAGGCAACATTTTTCTCTTGTTGACGTTTTTTCATATCGTGCGTTATTTGGCTCAAAATTTGCTTTTTATTTTGTATTTTTAAATTTTGAAAATACTATAAGTCTTAAAATTTTATTCTTATCATAAAAAGTTATGAGGATAAATTGTTTATATTTTTAAGTACTATTTATAACCGTGCATAGAATTTCTAGATTTAAAAAAAAGTGTTTTTAAACATTTTCAAAATGTGCTCACTTTTTAAATTCTCAGCCAAAATAGCTGGTTAACGAACTTGTTTATTTGATTTAGGCCTTAAACAACTGTGCCAAAGTGCAATCTAATCTGATCATTTTTTCGCAAGTTATCGTGCCTATAGACAGACTACAGACAGACAGCCTCGTAAAAATAGTTTTTTTGACTCAGGAAGTCTCAAAACGTGGACATTTGATAAAAATCAAGAGAGTCAAATTTTACATAAAACCAATATCTTCTCATCGAAATAAGAATGTGAAAATCAATGTTTAACCGAAATTATGAATTAAATTAAATAAGTAATTTTCTAAACAAAAAGTTAAGTGCAAATGAAAAAAACAATTTTTCAAGAAAGTAATTCAATTTTTATCTAAAAAATTTATATTTTAAGCTTAAAAAATTAAATTTCAACCAAAAAGAAATATTTTTTAACATAAGAGACAAATTTTTAAGAAGTGCATGAATTTTCAATATAAAAAGATAAATTTTTGACCAAAAATATTAATTTTTAACACGTACATAAATTTTTAACTAAAAAAGATGAATTTTTAAGAAAAATTGAATAAGTGATTTTTTAGTTGAAAAAATAGCGTCCAGCCAAAAGGATGAATTTTTAACTGAAATGATGAATCTATAGCTTTAATAGATGAATTTAAAAAAAAAAAATTTTTTTAAGGGCTTAACTTTTAATTAGGTAATTAAATTTTAAACCAACAAGAAGAATTTTCAACCAAGAACATTGATATAATTTCAAAAAAATGAATTTTCAACCAAGTAGTTAAATTTTTAACCGATAAAAAAAATTCCTACAATGCAGCTTAATTTTTTATAGATAAATTTAATAGTTGATAGTTAAATTTTTAACCAAAATTGAATATTTAATTTTCTATTAAAAAAATTAATGTTCAACCAAAATTATAAATTTTCAGCAGAAATGATGAATCTCTTACCATAGAAGTTAAGTTTAAAACAAAAAAATGTATTTTTAACAAAAGGATTCAACTTCTAACCAATGAATTAAATTTTATGCAAAAAGACAAATTTTTAAAAAAATAGTTGATTTTTCAACTTAAAAAGATGAATTTTTAACGAAAAATAATTAAATTTTCAACGAAAGCAATAAATTTTCAACAAAGAAGATTGATTGTTTAACAAAAAAAAATACTTGTTTCACAAAAAGTACACAATGTTAACAAAAAACATGAATTTTCACCCAAAAAAGATAAACTTTCAACGAAAATTGAATAGGTGATTTCACAGCTAAAAAATAAGGTTTAATCAAAAGGATAAATTTTGAACTGAAATGATCAATTTTTAACTGTGGTAATTGAATTTTAAAAAAATGAATTTTTAACAAAAGGGTTTGAATTTTATCCAAGTAATTGGATTTTGAACCAAAAAAATAAATTTTCAAACAAATAATTAAATTTTAAACAAATAAAAAAAATTTCAACAAATGAAGAAAATTTTCACAAAATAGTTAAATTTTCAACCGAAGTAAGGAATTTTTAAATAAAATGATAAATCTTCAACTGAAATAGTTGAATTTTTAACCAAAAAAATATATTTCAACTAAACTGATAAATGTGTAACTGGAACAGTTGAATTTTAACCAAAAAGATGATTTTCAACCAAAAAGTTTAATTTTTAAGAAGTACATGAATTTTCAACTAAAAAAGATGAATTTTCAAACAAAAAAAATTTTTAACCAAAATTGAATAGGTAATTTTAAATTCAAAAAATTTATTTTTAACGAAAAAGATGAACTTTAAACTGAAATGATAAATTTTGTACTGAGGAGATTAATTTTTTTGAAAAAAGGAGAATTTTCAACGAAATAGTTGAATATCCAACTGAATAAAATTAATTTTAAATAAAAAATAGAAAAATTAAATTTTCATTCAACAGAAGCAACAAATCTTACACAAATTATTTTAATATTCAACCAAAGTAATGAATTTTTAATTTAAATCATGAATTTTCAACTGGAGTATTTGAATTTTTAACAAAAAAGATGGACTTCTAACTGAAAAAGATAAATAAAAATAAAAATTTTAACAAAAAAGACGAGCTGTGAATAAAATCCATGAATTTTCAACTAAAAAGATAATTTGCCACAGAAAATTAAACAGGTAATTTTCCAGTTAAAAATTTATGTGCGAATAAAAAAATTTTTTTAACAAGGTTAATCAATTTTCATCTGAAAAATTTAGATGTTTAGGCAAAAAAATTAATATTCAACTAAAATAAAAAATTCTTAACATAAAAGACGAATTTTCAACATGTAAATTAATTTTCATCTGAAAAAGATAAATTTTTAACAAGAACATGAATTTTCAAGTGAAAAATATAAATTTTTAAGCGAAATTAAATAGATAATTTTCCACTTAAAAAATTATTGTTTAATCACAGTAATTCATTTTCAACTAAAATTATGAATTTTTAACTTTAGTAGTTAAATTTCAACAACAAAAATTATCTTTGATAAAAGGGGTAAACTTTTAACCAAGTAATTGAATTTTAAATTAGTGAGACGAATTTTTAATCAAGAGGATTAATTTTATTCCAAAAGAGAGGAATTTCCAACTAAATAGTTAAATTTTTAACTAAAAAAGATACATTTTTAACTAAAATAGAATATTGGCTTTTTCTTGTTTGTCAATAAAGGAACGATTCTTTGACAAAGTAGTTTCATTTTTATCTGAAAAATTTAAAATTTAAGTCAAAAAAATTAATTTTTAACCAAAAAGAAACTTCCAACAAAATAATTGAATTTTCTATTAAAGCGATAAATTTTCTACAACAAAAAGAATTAATTTTCAGCAAAAGAGTTCGACTCTCAACCAAGTACGAGTTGATATTTCAACCAAAATAAGTTTTTAATTTTTAATTAATAACAGTCGATAGAAAAAAAAATTAGTTCTTAAAATAAGGTGAAGGAAATAAATTTTTATGAACAATTACAAACTGTTGTAAGAATGAAAATAAAATAAGTTCTTTTTTAAATTAGAATTTTTTTTAAACATTTATTTTATTCATAGAAAACAAATTATTGCCCAAAAATATTCAAGTCTATCGAAAGTTTTCTAAAAAAAATTGTTTCTCCTGCTTTTTGTGGGTAAACTATACAAATAGCTACTATTTATATAATTTTGAAATTGTATAAGCAAATTATTTACTGCTATCGTTGATTAAAAAACTCGTAACGTCTAGAAAATACATTAGTTTTGTAACTTAACTAATAAAGTCAATTGTTTAAACAAAGTAAAATAGTTTCATTAAACTGAAAATTATTAAACGAATTACTGGGTGCTCTTTTTCTCTTTCCTTTTTCCTTTTTTCTTTTTCCTCTTTCCCTTCTTCCTTCTCCCTTCCCGTTTTTCCGTTTTCGCTTTTTATTTTTCCCCTTTTCCCTTTTTTCCTTTTTTATTTTTCCTTTTTTCTTTCCCCCTTTACTCTTTCTCATTTCACTGTTTTCTTTCCCTTTTTTTCCGTTAACATTTTCTCCTTTCTCGTTTTGAATTTTCCCTTTTTCCCATTCCCAGGTCAGCTTTCCCCTTTTCCATTTCCCTTCCTCCTTTTCCTTTTTTCTTTTTTCCGTTTTCGTTTTTTTTCGTTTCCCCTTCTACCTACCTCTTTCCCTTTTATCCTTTTTTACTTTTCCCCTTTTTCCTTTTTCCCTATTTATTTCCCCTTTTTCTTTTTCTCTTTTTACTTTTTGCCTTTTTCTCTTTTCATTTTCCCTTTTCTTCTTTCCGCCTATACTCTTTTCCATTTCCCTGTTTTCCTTCCCCTATTTCCCTTTAACATTTCAGCCTTTCCCCTTTTCTCATTCCGCGTTCAGCTTTCTCCTTTTCCTTTCCCCTTTCCCCTTTTCCTCTTTCTCCTTTTCCCGTTTTCGCTTTTTTCGTTTCCTCTTCTGCTCACCTCTTTTCCTTTTATTCTTTCTCTCTTTTTCCCTTTTTTTATCCATTTTTTATTTTATTTGAGAAAGGGGGAAATGTCAACGGGTAAGAGGAGAAAGAAAACAGGGAAAGAGTAAAGGAGGAAAGAAAAAAGGGAAAATGAAAAAGGGGAAATAAAAAGAGAAAAGGGGGAAAAGGGAAAAGGGAAAAAGAAAAATGGGTAAATGAAAATAGGGAAAGGGGAAAAGGGAGAAAGAATAAAAGGGAAAGAGGTGAGCAGAAGGGGAAAAAAAGCGAAAAAAGGAAAAAATCCAAAATTGTTTTTCAATTACGGATTTTATTTTGTAGTTGCACTCCTCTCTTGCGTTTTCCTATCACCATGCACTTTGAGGAAAACTCGTAAGTTTCTCCCTTAAAATTTACGCATCAATTCTACCGAAACTCAAAGGAGCTTTGAAAAAGCAATATTGCAAATACGTTGTAGAAGGATCATTGCGCTAATTTTGAAGCCTATGAAATAATAGTCAGTAGAAATTCGAATTAACGTGCACTCCTCGTTGCCTTAAGTGGTATCTGATTATGAACTCAAGACAGTTACTGCAGAATAAATTGCCTTGAAATGGTTTTAATCTCATTAGCGTTTCGGAAGTTTAAGCAATTCAATTAAGCTTAAATTAAACCAAAAAATAAAGAGAAATGAGATGAGATGTGAAAAAATTGTAAGTGGTTAGCACAACAAGTATTAAAAATCCAATTTAAAATAGCAAAAGCAGTTTTTAATTATGTGCACGTAAAAAAATTTTGCTCGTGAATAATCAAAATTCAAATTTTTTTTGTTCTTAAAAATTTTGAACTTAACGTTTCTTGGTCAACTTACAACTCTTCTTGCTGATGAAACTTTCTACGGCTGTCCCAAACATTTTGCGCAATTTTTTAGGATACACGGGTCATCACAAAATATATATATATATATATATATATATATCCCTCTCTTTCTTCATGGTTCTCGGAAAAAGAGTTATTTCTTGTTTAAACGCATTTTCCACTGTAGTGTCGGAATGTGGAAAATTTTAATTACTTTTGCGCCAAAAAGAATTTATGTTGATTTTAAAGTTGCAATTCATTCTACGATACGCATAATCCTTCCTACTACAGAAATAAAATGATGTCGCTATCATTTAGGTCAATGTTAGTGAAGAAAAATCCAAGAATTAGGATTGGGTTCAGAATTAAAAAAAAAATTCAGAAATTGGAAATTTTTTAAAGAACTTTTTCGGCCTTACAGATTCAGCGCTTACAGATGGGACACTTGCAACTGTGCAGGTCGAAATTTAGACGTGCACAGTTGTTCCACTGGCCCTCGACATGCACAATTGGACACGTGTAAAGTTGCGATGTGCAGATTATATAGCAAAAATTCTGATTTCAGTAATGCTTGAAAAACTTTAACTCAAAGATAAAGATATATTATATTATTATATTTAACAATAAAATTAAGAATCACCGACAAGGATAAGGCTAGAGTCCAGACAGTCCTCATCTTTTCTGATGAGAGGAAAAGCTGCTTAATGTATTATTGACGAATTTAATAAACAATGTAACTAATGAATATTCTACTGCTTCATTAGCCTATATTATCCACACTATATTCCTTATCTCTCAAATTAAAGGCGTCAAGTTTGTTCTACTGAGAGATTTACATTTCATAAAAATAATTTTAAAAAAAATTTTGGTTATGAGTTTCGCTAAAACTGATTTCGCTATTCATGTAATATTTTGAATTTCAGGGAATTCCGCGACTTTTATATGTAAAATTTATATAATTGCAATGAATATAAAGATATTTAGTAAAATTTCGTGGGAACTTCAGGTAAGCAAATTTTGTAAGTCTTCTCTACAGTTTCGAATCTACCTTAGCAACAGAACACTATCATCGTGAGCTTAGCCTAGTCTTGTGCTCTATAACAAATATTGTCGTTTAGATATACGAGTATAATACAATCTATAGTCACAAAATAATCTACGTTTCTCAATATAACATGATGTTAATAATACACATATACCACATCTTGCTAGTTATGAAACGTATCAATTTGAAGACAAGCATGAAAGCTTCAAAAAGATCAATTATTTATTTTTAATAAAAATGCAGAATTTTTGCATGTTATCCTGTACAATTATAACAAACTTGATGTGATAGGTGTTACCATAATCGATGTTGATCACAGAAGTGAGTAGTTTCCATCATATTTTAGAAGCACACGACGTTTGCAGTACCTTAAAATTAATTCAATCTTCGTGTATCGTCTGAAATCATTGAAAAGCTACATAGATGTAACCGGATAGTTTTTGTTGTAAAAAATATACTTACAATATTTGTACAATTGATGGAGCAAAAACGTATCTCAAATTTGGTATTACTAACATAAATCTTTTTGAATTATTTCACGATACAAAGGAAAACTAATGACATTGAAGATATTTTTGCTTAGTTCATGTAAAAAAAAATTTTACCCGTACCGACAAAACTTATCTTGACCTCTTATTATCAGGTCAGAAGACTTCTTTTATCAAATTTTCACCACATTTTCATTTAGTTAATTAGGAAAAGACACGTCAGTAATAAGCAGGAAAGTAAATATACATATTAAATAGTTTTTATGGATAAAAAACTTGGAAAAATGCCTTTCTTTAAACTGTTTTAGTCATAATAATCAACAAATTTTTTTTCCAAAAGATGACCACAAATTTTAAGGATCTAAATTAATTTCAAAGGAATATCGAAGATTTCTAAGGATTTCATAAGATTTCAAAATATTTCATGAAATTTTTAGGGTTTTTATTAATTTGCAAAAATTTTCATTGATTTGCACAAAGTTTACTGAGATTCCAAAGATGTTAAAATATTTTTAAGGATTTTAAAGGGTTTCAATAGATTTCAAGAAATAGAAAAATGTTTTGATGATTTCACAAAATTTTAAAGATTTTAACTGATTTTTATAGAGGTTAAACAATTTTCAAAAACGCTCACATAATTTAGAAGATTTTTAAAAATCTCACATAATTTTTAGAAGAATTTACAAAATTTTAGAGGATTGTATAGATTTTCAGAAATTTCACGAGATTTCATGAAAGCCATTCACCAGATTTCAAAAATGCTTCAACTCCTTGACTGTATACTTATCACTCATATGTATTATAAAAAATAACATTAAAAAAAATTGTTTATATTATGGTATAATACCTATGTATACAGAAAAAATTTGATTATTTTAAAGAATGTTTTGTTCAAATTAGGTACGTGAAACATTTTGATTTTAAGAAAAATTGCCACTATTTTTCCCATTTAAAATTTTTTTTAATTTCCCGACGTATTTTGAAAAAGTGTAAAATTAATCACTAGAATAGTATAAGAGAAGTTAAATAGCTTATTCTGTTGAAAAAATATATGCATTATTGCATTCTTTGAAATTATGAAAATGAACAAAAAATACATCTAAACAAAGTTATCAAATGAAAAATATGTATGAACGTTTTCTCTTTTTGTTCCTTCTATAGTTTTTTTGTTAACCCTGAAATTTGTTAACTAACAAGAAAATTCACTTAGTAATTTATTTATTTTTCCATAATTAGATATTTTTTAAGTTTTTATTTAATAATTTGTCTTCTAAAATGGCATTGCCAAAATTTGAATGTTTTCCTTTTTATTATTTACAAGATTTTACAATTTTTAAAAATAATTTTTCTATGATTTTGCAAGTGAATTTTTTCTTGCTATCGCTTCTTAACAATTTTTCAAAATTATTTTAACTTCAATAAATAAAGCCTTAATTTTTTACAAAAAACATTCTCTAAAACTCTACTGTTTCCAATTTTAAAAACAAGTTTTTGTACGGCTGAGATAGTTAACAAAATGTTTCTGTTACAAATTTTTCTTATCAGATAACTGCCTTTGAAAATTATTTACATATAGTCTAATGTGCAAACAGTAGATTTGTGGGAGGTATTTTCTCTGAAAAAAGTCGTAATTTATCACAATCCAAAAATTTTTTTTAATTAGTAACAAACGACAAAAAAAATTTTTAGATCATAAAAATTACAAAATAACAGTTGTCACTGTATTGACCTTTGATTTTAAAAGGCCTATGTATAATCATAAAATGAAGTCCGAGCGCAAAGCACCAGATCTAAGAAACGCGCACGTTTTTTTTTACATCAGTGTCTAGAATCGAAATTCACACACGCACTACCCTAAAATTCTTTGCAATTGCCTATCGGGTGCCCACCGGACATTTGGCATTCGTTTATCAAAAGAAAAAAGGTATTTCTGAAGTTCGAATATCTAAGTCGGAAGATTGCGAATAATAAGTCGAGCAAATCTTATTTTATTAAGTGTAAATCCAAGTACGTGAGATGTTTGCTATGCAGAAGGGGATCTACACCTGGCACAAAGAGAAGGTTCGGCCGGTGGTAGGGACACGGCAGAAAAATGAGTTCTGGCAAGAGAAAGAGTCGTGCCTGAAGAATGTCTGCCAGGAGAAGAAGAAGTTCTGCAACGAGGAACAACAGATACAGGCTCGCCATTAGACAAACACTGAAACTCTGTACTTGAATCTGCAACAAGAAATAGACTAGTACACCATTTCCCGTTGGTATATGTTATGAGTTGTGAATGTGCCTGTAATTGTCAATATAGTTTTCAATGTAGTTTTTAAACGTTTTTAAGGTTTTTTTAATTCTCGTGAATAAAATACGTGGATTAAAGAATTTCACGTGAATCAACTGAAACCCTTAAAAAATAAATAATAATCAATTATAAATACTCTGTGAACTGTATTGGATATACGTTAATGTGCACGGATTCCATCTTTGCACGTAAACAAATGAGACAATTCCAACTGTACAGGTCAAAATTTAGACGTATACAGCTGTACCACTAGCCCTCGATGTGCACAGTTGGACACGTGTAAAGTTGCGCCGTGTAGCTTAAATAGGAAAAATTCTAATTTGCGTAAAGCTTGAAAATATTTACGTAAAGTTATAGATATATTATACTACTATATTTATCAACAGGATTAAACATCACGGGCAAGGATAAGACCAGAGTCCAGTCAATCCTTATTTTTTTCAAAGAGAAAAAATCCTGATTAATGTATCACTTACAAATTTCATTAACAATATAACTGATGAATATTCTGAAGTTTTATTAGCTCATATAATCTATACTGTAGTCGCTATATCTTAGTGTAAAGGCATAAAGTTTGTTTTGCTGAGATTTTTACATTTTATAAGAATAATTTC
>JAUELO010000316.1:1846820-1857754 GCA_032357855.1 Amphibolips quercusostensackenii
AATTGCTCTAACACTCCAATGGGACCAAGAATTATAATAATCGTTCTACCAATAATACGTATAGAGGGCATCAAAAATAAAACAAATGGGACCTTTCAGTGTCAATGTATTTAATCACACAAAATTTTGAAACACTTTGCAAGTTCAGTAGTAGCAACATTTTCAAAATTTCAATTTTTGTGTAACGTAAAATTTTTAAAAGGACAAATACTCAAATAAATTTTTATTAGGTTATTAAATGTCTTTCGAAGTAAAGACTCAGATGATTATACATAAAAACTATTGATGTGATTTCAATAGGAAAAACTGTTTAGTTTTCCCGTGAGATAATGTACAAGCAGCTCTATAGCAAATGCAAAAAATGAAGCCATGTATCCGAAAACAACCGTATAAAAAAGTATGTATGGTAGATTTTGCGATTCATTTCCCTGTTCTTCTTTAAAATTCTGAAATACTTCATCACGACCCAAGTTCCACTTTTTAAGTAATCCACATTCTACAAGTTTCGGTATTATTTCATTAATGCGTTCAGTATAAGGTGAAGATGGTTCAAGCATCCAAAGTTTTGATTGCTGAAAAACAGATTCTCTTACAATTTTCATATCAATCCGCTTGTGTTCTTTTTCGTATTCCAGAAGGAATTTTATCGCCCAAGTCTTACTTATCATACAAGCAGTAGTTTTATTCCATGATAAAGTCCTCAAACAATCCAAATTTCTATGTCCTTCCGGAAGAGCCAGAAGCTTTTTCTTTAAATTTTGAGGCACAAGATCAAACCATTGATCATATGTATCTTTACGAACCAGTATAGACAAATTAGAATTGCGCAAGTCTTCCAAGGTGTCAATCTTCAACTCAAACTTTTTTTGCACAGCGATACTCGTTAGCATTGACCAGATGTAATTCGAATAGACCATAGATGCAAAAAGCAAGCAAATGAAGACAATTCTTTCTGGACATTTTCGCGGTTCATTAGAGACGGAGAATCCCAAAATGAGTTGAACGATGTTTATTGTTTTCCAAATGCAGGCATCAAATTTCAGTAGGTATGAGAGTAAACAAATTGTCAATAGAATCAAAATGAATGAGAGAAAAACGTAAAGATAGTTTTTATGTGTAGCTTCTACTACCTCGTGAGTTGGTATTCTTGGAACCACTACATGCTGATAGTCTAGTCCAATCGATTGACTATGAACGTATTGAATTTGTGTGACATCACATACATGCCTATAATTCACAAGATTTGCAATAAATTGGACTCTATTTTCTATCAGTTCTCGAAAAAGAAATGTCGAATCTTTTTTACCACACTTAGTTTGATCGTGTCCTTTTGGCATTGATACATCAGCTACTGTAAAGTTCATGGTTTTGGAAAATGCTTGTAATAATTGAGACGAGTTCGTAAAATTTGTAATTGTTCCAACAGTTATTTTAAACCCATGCAAATTTCGAAGTTTGTCTGGAAATATGCGTGAGTTCGAGGAAAGGTTGGTTATGATGTAAGAATCATTAAAAGGATTATAGTAGTGGATTGTTGGGATTTCAAGTTGCTCTTCATAAAATTTGCTGGTTGACGGATTTCGGATATGTTCAATAATCGTGATATCGAGGAATCGCTGGGACCAGAGATCCTGTAAAATTTTTGCATAGCCGGAACTTTTTTCACCCTTGAAAAATAAGACTAAACATTTAGGACGTGTGTTGACACCAGATAATGCAGACAGAAGGTTAAAAAAATCATATAGATCGGAATTTTGTGATGCACTTTCCCCACTGATAATCAAAACGAATAGTGTGGTTCCTCTTGGATTTTTCAGTGAAAAGAGTTTTTCCTGAATCCTCTTATTTGTAAAATTCGATTCCCGGTAGGTTAAGATAATCGTAGGAATTTCCTGAGACAATTCCTTAAAAATATCATTCGGATAGTTATAATCAGTGCCTTCATTTGTTATTATCATTATTTGGTGGTATTTAAAATCTCTTTGTATGCAATTAGCTAAGTCATTAATCCATTTTTTATTTGTGGAATCAATTTGAATTGGAAGTAAAGAAAAAAATAAGCAGATGGTGTAAGACACATGTGTCTTAATGAACATTCTGAATCCACAGAAAGTAATAAGATTTTTCATGAACTTCTTTCAAGAGCTATGAAAAAACTGAGGACTCTAGCATTGGCAATGTCAATATAAAAGACGTCATTAGGAATACAAAAATTGCTGTACTTTATAATTAACTTTTCCCGATATACAAATATTACTTTGCACAATTGGTATATTTATTATATAAATTTTAAACGAAACACTAACATCATATGCTATTCTGTATTAAATGCTTTGGCATTATGAAACCTATAGGTCGAAATAATTATATTGTAAGAGTACATACTATTTTTCTCTTAATTGTAGTAATTAGCATAAATTTTTTTAATGTTTTTTTTTCATATGCGCCACACATCTATTACCAATCTTCTGTGTAATCTAATATAAATTATTAAAATCAGTTTCTACGTTGTGGAATTAAAAACAATTGTTCCACTTTACACTTTTGATATCTTAAATTTAAAATTGTTCAATTTTTAAATCCGAAATTTCTAAACTTCAATCGACTTTCCAATCAAAAAATGAATTTTTAACCAAGAAGATGAATTTTCTACTAAAAAATACGAATTTCTTATTAAATAATTACATTTTAAAACAAACAGATGTCTCGACTGAAATGATGAATCTTCAAGAAAAAAAATTAAATCTTAAACTAGTTAAAGCATTTCAACGCAAAATATTTTAATATTAAATAAAAAGCAGTTTAATTTATCAAAAAGTTGAATTCTTAACACAATATTTAAAATTTCAACCAAAAAAGTTTTTTTGTTAAAAAAGAAACAAAATTGCGACTAAATTGTAGAATCGTTAACCCAAGAATCCCGAAAATAATCTGTAACCAAAAAGGATGACCTTTTAACAAAACGGTTAAATTTTCAACACAAGAATTAAATTTTTAACAAAAAAAGATAAATTCTCATCAAAAAATATAGTAACAGACTTTTTAACAAAAATTAATTAGCTTTTAACTAAATAGTGGAATTTTCAATCAAATGAATGAATTTTCTACATAGAAGATTAATGTTCTAACAAAAAAGGCGCATTTTCAATAACATATATAAAGATGAGTTTTCAACCAAATAGTTAAATTTTCAACTGAAAAAAAAAATTTTTAACAGAAAATAGAATAGTTATATTTTCAGTCAAAAACGAATTATTAAACAAAATATTCATATTTTGAAAGAAAAAGATTAATCCTCTACGAGAGAAAAATGAATTATTAACAAAGTGGTTCAACTTTCAATTATTAAATTTTTAACAAAATACATTATTAATAAAAAGCTTTTGAACTCAAGAAAAAAAAATTCAGCAAAATAGATGAATTTTCAACAAAAATAGATTATTTTTCAACCAAAAAGTTGCAATTTTAACTAAAAGAGATACAATTTCTTGCAAAAGTTTAATTTTCAAGCCATAAAGACAAATTTTTGACCATGGAAGATTTTTTAGACAAGAAAGTAATTTAAACTAAATTCTTGAATTTTCAACCAAACAAATAAATTTTCAAAAAAACTTTTAACAAAAGAGTTCAACTTTAACCATGTTGTGGAATGTATATCCAAGAAGATAAATTTTCAACAAAAAAGAATAATTTTCTATCAAAGAAGACGATTTTTGAACAAAGTATGTTAATATCAAACAGTAATTTAATATTTCACTAAAAAAATACATTTTTCTCAAAATGTTAAAATTAAAACTAATAAAGATCAGTTTTCAACCAAAAATTGAATAATAAAATTTTCAGTAAAAAATCTAATTTTGATTTAGAAAAAAAACAGTTTCTTAACCAAAAAAACAATTTTTCAATAAGACAGTCAAATTTTTATTAAAGAGATGATTTTTGAACTAAAATGATAAAGCTTCAACTAAAATAATTAACTTTTAATGAAATAGAATTAAAGTTTCAACAAAATAATTAAATTTTCAACCAAAAATAATGAACCCTCAACCAAAAATAGTTAGAGTTTGAACCAATGAGATTAATTTTAAACTACAATGGTAAATGTATAACTGAAGTTGTTGCTTTTTGTTAAGAAAAATTTATTTTTAACAAAAAAAAAAGAATTTTTAACAAAATGCTTTTATTTTCAATCAAGGAGATATATCTTCAACCAAAGCAATTAAGTTTCAAAAAATAGTTCAAATTTCAGCCATCTTGTGAAATGCTTAACTAAAAAGATCAATTTTATAAAGAAGATTAATTTTGTACAAAAAAAAGATAATTTTGTTACAAAATACATGAATTTTACATTTGGAACCAAAAATTGAATAGTTAAATTATCATTGAAAAAATTATTTTCTTTCAAAAAATTTTAACAAAATATTAAAATTTTTAACTAAAAAAAAAATCATAGTCAAAGAATTAAATGTTCAACCAAAGAGATGAATTTTAAACTAAAATTCTAAATCTTCAACAAAAAACATAATCTTCTAACAAATTTAAATTAAATGTTTAACGAAATAATTAATTAAAAAAAAAAGCAATGAATTTTTAACCAAAAATATAATCAAAGGTTTTCAAACAAAAATAATTACCTTTTAACCAAGAATAGATGGATTTTTAACTCAAGCAATATATTTTCAACTAGAATGATAAACCTTTAATAAAAATTGTAAAATTATTAGTTGAAAAAATGTATTTAGAAAATAAAATAATATATTTATCTCAGGAAATTAATTAATTTCTTTCTTACAGTGTTTCTGTAAACCTACCTAGTCCCAAATCCCAGTTCTAGAAGCTTTTCAACTTCCCAGAGACAACATGGAATGTTCTAGAAAATTTTGAATTTTAGTTTAAGAAGAAAATTCCAAATCTTCTATGCTTGGCTGCAAATCTTTAAATGGCTCTGAAAATTATCTTTTTTACCTTCGAAACGTGTTTCTTAATGTTTCTTAATTATTGCAAAAATTAATATCAGGTAGAAAAGACCACTCTACAGTAGATAATGAACTTATTATAATCATCAATTAAAAATATCAATGCATATAAAATTAAATATTTTATTTAATTAATTGTAAGCAGCCTAAACAAGTTCATAAATAATATATAAATAATGATTAAAAGTATATTTGCGCTTTTAAAAAAGGATGACCTACTGTAGGGTGGTCTCCCCTCTTCACATCATGCAGCGTCAATATTGCGCTTAGATAAAGAAAACAATTCAACGCTCCATGATGTAAATTGTGAGACCATCCTACAGATGACAATCATTTATTAAAAGCACAAACATACCTATAATATATTATTTTTATTTCAAGTTATTGACAAGTATATTCTTCAAAATATTAAATAAATTAAATCCTTATTTTACATAAATTATAATGTTGAATTAATGATTATCTATTGTTAGTTACTTAGCTACTGTAGGGTGGTCTTCCCTTTCTTATATTAATTTTGACTTTAATTATCATATGTCGATCATTATTGTTTTCATTATCAAGCCGCGTCCATGAATACCTAAACATTCAGTTTCCATCGAATGATATCTCAGCATAATTATAAAAAAATTATTAACGCAGGTTATTTTCATATCCAAAAACAGCCTCTTTCTCCATACAAAAACACGTAATTTTCATATAATGAGAGCTGCCATTTTATAAGTGATAGGGTGACCTCTTAAAATTAATAGAACTGAAAATGTGGATTTCTACCTTTATCGATCGCCGATAATTATTTCGATTTATGTATTATCACTTTCAATAACAGCTATAAACGTACAAATATATTTAATGCATAATAAATGTAATAATTAATTTAAATTAATAATATTCTTTACGGAATTATCAATCTGTTTAATACGTAAAATGTATTTAATTAATTGAAGGATAATTACGTAAAATGGTCGATTCTTTTAAATAAATTATTACTATGCGTGATAAAATATTATTTTTTATTATGCGTGATAGATGAATGACAAGTAGTGTCAAATCGTGGCGCCATCTCAGTGCTATATTATAAGGTACAAATGATTATTTTTAGTGTGCGATTAACTCTCTTAAAACCCTAATTTAAGAAAAAATATGAAGTACAAATTATTTAAATTATTTAGCTAATTGCTATTTATGTTATAAATTGATTAATTAATATGTATGTACTTATGTTTTTTTTAATTTTGAAGGTTTTCAATCAATGAAATGTACAGAAATGGAATTTCAAATGAAAAAATTGTAAACATTATTTGAATCTCAATAAAAATAATTGTTTGATGCTTTTCATGTTGTGAACTAATCATTTGATTATTAACTGATTCTATCATAATTGCCATTTTCTGTAATAATATTCAAAGGTTATTAATAAATCAAATTTACGAAAATTGAAGTTCAAATTTATTACGCAAAATAATTTTTTAATTAAGAAATTTGTAATTGAATATTAGTTAAATTTCATAATTAACATTATTGTGTTCTCTAATTAATATTTTAATATTATTTTAATATTATTGTGTTGAATATTAATATTGTAATGAATAATATTGTATAATCAATATATAATATTGATTAAATTTGTATAATGAGAGTTTATATATATTTAAAATACCTCTATTCTAATTACGTAATTTTGGTCAAAGTTTTTGATGTTGGGAAATGATTATCGAAATTCCATTTCCCTAATTATATGGACACATTTTTCAATTTTGTCTGGAATTCGTATAAAAGGTGATTAATAATTCAAATTTTCAGAAATACAATTTTAAATTCAAAATAAAATATTAAGTAAACATTATTTGAATGTTTTAATAAAAATAATGTTTAATGCTTTTTATGTTGTGAACTGATAAATTAATTATTAATTGATCCTTTTTTAACCTTACATTTTCTAAAAATAGTTGAAAAACTTATTAATAAATTAAATATTCAGAAATGAAAGTTTAAACTTAAAGAAAAATATAAAGTAAAAATTATTTGAATGTTTTAGTGAAAATTATAGTATAGTGCTTCTTATTTTGTGAACTGATTTTTAAATAGTTCGTTATTTGTAGTGTGCGATCAACTTTCTTAAAACATAAATTACAAAAATATGAAGCAAAAATTATTAAAATGATTTAGTTCATTGCTATTTATGTTGTAAACTGATTAATTAATAAA
Source organism: Amphibolips quercusostensackenii (assembly GCA_032357855.1). Lineage (NCBI taxonomy): Eukaryota > Metazoa > Arthropoda > Insecta > Hymenoptera > Cynipidae > Amphibolips > Amphibolips quercusostensackenii. The sequence continues at coordinate 1,854,005 of JAUELO010000316.1, forward strand.
TACATACTTAAGTTTTTAAAATTAATTTGGAAGGTTATCAATAAATTAAATTACATGATTTTTAATTAGTTGATAAAAATTAATTTTTAGCTGATTTATTTTTTTTTTTCAAAAAATTAAAAATAAAATTGGATTGATTTCATGACAATTATATAATTTATGTAAATGTTTGTGATGTTGTTAAATAAGTATCTGAATTCAATTTTCAAAATTATATTTACATATATTTTATTTTCGAATAAGTTTTAAAGGTAATTAATGAATTAAATATATATAGAAATACAATTTCAAATGAAAAAAATATATAATGCAAAAATTATTTGGATGTATTAATGATAATAATTGTTTGATGCTTTTCATGCTGTGAATTTATGAATTAATTATTAACTTATTCTATTAATACTTACATTTTCTCGAATAAGTTTAAAAGGTTATTAGTAAATCAAATTTTCAGAAATGAAAGTTCCTTTTTAACTAATTTAACTAATTTACTTTTTAAGTTGATTAACTAATTATTGACGGATTATTTTTTTTACAATATTAAATTAAGTAAAGATTGAATTCTAATTGTTTTCAATTGGGTAACATAAATAGATTTTTTTATTTAAGATCATTTAATTAGATCTTGGCTATTATTTAATAATAAAAGTTTATTTTTTAATATGAAAAGTTCCAATTATAAAATTATATCTGTTATAATTATAATCTAACTGTTATAATTATATGAATTTTCTGAATATTTGTGATGTTCTTACAGGAGGATCTGAATTTAATTTTCTTAATTATACGCACATATGTTTAAATTTTTTCCAAAATTAGTACAAAAGCTCATTCATAATTTAAAATTTTAGAAATAAAATTTCAGGTTTATAAAGAGTATTGTATAAAGTAAAAATTATTTGAATGTCTTGATGAAAATAATTGCTAAAGGCTTTTAATGTTATGAACTAATTAATCAATTATTGACTAATTAATTTTTTTCTAACATTAAATAAAATAAAAATTAAATTTTAATTTTTGTCTCTTAAGTAACACAAAATTGATTAGTTAATGTAAGGTTACGTAATTGAATATTGGCTATTATTTCTATAGTAAAAGTTGATTTTTTCCTTAAAAAAACCTCTATTACAAGTATATAATTTTTTGGAATGTCTGTGATGCTTTTAAAAAAGTATCTGAATTTAATTTTCAAAATTATGTGTACGCATATTTTGATTTTGTTATAATCAGTTTAAAAGTTTATTAGTAAGTTAAATGTATAGAAAAACAATTAAATTTTTTTTAAATATACAGTGTAAAAATTATTTGCATGCTTCAATGAAAATAATTGTTTGATGTTTTTCATGCCGTGAACTGATTATGAAATTAAATAAAGATTAAAATTGCGCTTTTTTAAATAAGAAACATAAATTAATTATATAATTTAAGGTTATATAAATGTATATTGGATATCATTTGTATAATAGAACTTGAAATATATTCAAAATTCCTCTATTTTAATTACGTAATTTTTCAAATGTGTCTAATGTCGTGAATTCAGTACATAAATTTAATTTTCAAAATTTTATGTAACCATGTTTTAGTTTTTTTCTGAAATTAGTATAAAAGGTTATAATAAATCAAATTATTATAAATTAGAGTAAAAATTTCAAACAAATTTGAAGTCAAAATTATTTGAATGTTTAAATGGAAATGATAGATTAATGCTCAAATGAGTATCTGAATTTAATTTTTAAAATTATACCTGCATATTATGTTTTAATTTTCTTGAAAATGGGCATAAAAGGTTACTAATACTTCAAATTTTCAGAAATAAAATTTCAAGTTAAAAAAAATATATAAAGTAAAATTTAATATTGAATGTCTCAAGTAATATAAGTGTTTAATGCTATTTATATTGTAAAACGATTAATTGATCATTGACTAATTAATTTTTTTACAATATTGAATTATATAAAGATTAAGTTATAATTTTTACCTATTATCAGGATGAATTGTTTATTTATTTCAATGTTATGTAATTAAATATTGGCTATAGTTCATATAATAAAAGTTTATTTATATTTAATAATTTTTATTACAATTATATAATTTTTTTTAACTTTTGTAGTGTGTTTAAATGAGTATTTGAATTCAATTTCCAAAATTATATGTAACTGTTTTTTTTTTTGCGAAAATTAGTTTAAAAGGAGCCAGTACACGTCAGGAATATCAGAATCTGCAAGTGGTCGTGTAATTTTAATGAGACCTGATGAAATAATAATGCTATGTAGGAGATATTTTGGGCCCAAATTATTTTTTTTGAATTTTTAAAATTTTAGGAGTTACACCATATAGAATTTTTAAAATGAAAAAATGGTTGACTTGGAATGATAATTGTTATCAAGCACTTAACGAAAAATAATTTTATTTTTTATTTGTCCGTCATTTATAATGTCAGAACCAGAAGAGTCTCTTTTTTTTTTAATAAAAGATAATTTCATAAGGAATCTATGGATCCAGATTTAACAAAAAATTGGAAAATTTTAATAAAGTTTTAATTTTTTTAATTCACTTCCCTGAGGCATGGAGAAGTGAAACTTAAACTATCGCTGAGATAAACACGAAAAAAGATATATATCTAAATATAATTTTCAAAATTATAAGTATTAATTTTTTTATGATTTAGCGATGTAGTATTCTGATTCCCCGATCTACAAAAATGTCCGTGAAAGTACCAGCGAATGTTATTGTGCAAAAATGAAAATTTTTCGCAATATTAAATTGCATAACCTAAAAGTTCAAAGCAATATATTTTAATGATTTATCAATATATTTGGATGCATTGCTCATAAATATGGTAATGATGTATCGTTTGCATTTATGGTATCATAATTTATTTTTCACACATTTTAATGTCTACATTTGCCCCACCACGCCTTTCTCATTCATGATATAATCGGTCAGTTTGATTAGATTTCCATTTTATAACTACGAGAAGAAGTTTCAACGACACATTATTAGTATTCAAATTTATAATTATATTTATTATTGATAGTTGTTTTCGGATTAATTACGATGGTTATATTGTGCACTTGAAATCTGTAAATGATGTATCGCTCTTTACTGTTAATAAAAGTAAATGAAATAATTCTACTGTCAAAAATATAGTTATTGAAAAGTTAACAAGCTTTTTCTGTGGCAGATTCCAAAAAATGAATAATTCTGTTTATATTTGGTAGATTTTAAAAGGGTTTGTTGAAATTATGGCTTTCTGAAACATTGTTATCCATGAAAATATAGAATTTACAAAAATAATGTTTTGAATCATATTTTGCTAATGCGCAAAACTAAGGAGTTTATCAATCGATCTCAAATCAATTATCATGTTATATAACAGAAATATCAATTTTCATGACTAAAACAATCAAATTAGTATGCACCGTGGTCGACTGCACTATATAAATGAAATTTCATAATAATCTGGTACGAATATTTAAGAAATTTTCGAGTTTTTTTAGAGCGTCACTTATTATTGCGGGATAGTTTTCACACACTAAGTCACTAAAAGTTATGATGAAATTTACCTGAAAGTGACTTTAGAGAAAACGTTATTATTACTGTACTTTTTAATATCAAACTTTGTACAAAATCTCTGGTAATATACCTAATATTGTTAAATGATGAGTTATTTTATTTATAGGATTGAGAAGGCATATAATTTGCAGTACATCCTACATATGAAAAAAGGTAACCTTCATCTTGTGTAAG
>JAUELO010000316.1:1899759-1910511 GCA_032357855.1 Amphibolips quercusostensackenii
CAATCCACCCCCTCCCCGCCCCTACTCTCTTTTCTGCTGAGCCGATAAAGAATCGTCTTTCGAGATGCAGTTCAGCTGTGAGACGATTTTCAAAATTTAAGAAATAAGTACAAATAAAGTGAAATGATTTTTATAGAATATTCGAATGCTTATAGGTAGGTGAGTTAAGAAAAAATTAGCCAAAGTAGGTGAAATTCACCTATAAAAAAGGATTTTGTAGCCTATTTAATTACAGTGCTAGCTTCAATTCTTGTTAGTTTTGTAACTTATGCTGCGTTTAAAACGCATGACAAGTTACTTCCTTTTTGAATAAATAGAAGATCAAAGTACTGTAAATGTTTGTACTCTACACTTCTCCCATTATAGTTTACAAATCTAAATAATTTTTGTACATGCTTTGCCTAACAATCTCGCCCATTCATCTAGGCGTTAAAAAATGTAGCTTGATTTATTAACATTTAAGATTGAAATATTTTTCAATTTAGAAAAGGTTTCAAGGAAAAATTAACAGCCGGAATCTGCTGAATGTCGATTATAATTGGTCATGTTTATTGTTTAAACTAAAGATTTGACATAATATTACTGGTAAAAGAAAAAGAATGAGTAGCATAGTTCTGTTAGGTGTTGGTTACAATAAGTCATTATTTGTTGATTTTTTAAATAAAATATAGAGATGGGCAAATAAAAACGCTTTGTATTAACTAAGGAAACGGTATTGCACTATAAGATTAGGTTAATGATGGTCAGTGTGATTTGCTGAAAAGGCTTTAAAAAAATTAAAGAGCCGGAATCTGCTGAATGTCGATTAGAATAAATCAAGTTTCTTCTTTAAACTGAAGATTTGACACAATATCACTTAAAAAATGAGAAGAAAGACTTTTCTATTTCTGTTAGGTGTTGGTTACAATAAATCAATTTTTTTTCATAAAATATAAAGATAAGCAAATAAAAACGCTTAATATTAAGTAAGAAAAGGGTATTGCTCTAGAAGCTTAGGTTAATGATGGTCAGTGTGATGTGCTGGAAAAGGCTTTAAAGAAAAGTGAAGAGCCGAAATCTGCTGAATGTCGATTAGAACAAGTCATTTATTTTTTTTACACTAAAGCTTTGACGCAATATCGCTGGTAAAAAAGAAAGAAAGAGTTGTATATTCCTGTTAGGTGTTGGTTACAATAAGTCAATATATTTTTTTAAATAAAATATAGAGTTACGCAATTAAAAACACATTGTATCAAATAAGGAGAGGTTATGGATCTAGAAGCTTAGTTTAATGGTGGTCAGTGCGATGTGTTAAAACGATTCAAGGAAAAATGGAGAGCTCAAATCTGTTTGATGCTTATTCAAATTAGTCATCTTTTTTCTTTAAAGTAATGATTTGACACAATCTCACTTGGAAAATAGAAAGAAAGACTTTTATATTTCTGTTAGGTATTGGTTACAATAAGTCAGTATTGCTCTAGAAGCTTAGGTTTATGGTAGTCATTGTTATGTGCTGGAAAAGGCTTCAAGAAAATCAGAACACCCAGAATTTGCTAAATGTTGATTACAATTAGTCATCTTCTTCTTTGAACTAATGATTTGACACAATATCACTGGAAGAAGGGAAAGAAAAACTTGTATATTTCTGTTAGGTGTTGGTTACAGTAAGTCAATATTTGTTGAATGTTTTTTGTTTTGTAAAAAGAAAAGATGCGCAAATAAAAACGGTTTGTATCACGTGAGGAAACGGTATTGATCTAGAAGATTAGTTTATCAATGGTCATTGTGATGTATTGAAAAAGGGTTCAAGGGAAAATAGAGAGCCGAAATCTACTTACTGTTGATAAGAGTTAGTCATCTTCTTCTTTAAACTAATGATTCGTCACAATATCACTTAGAAAAGGGAAAGAAAAAGTTGTATATTTCTCTTGAGTGTTGGTTACAATCAGACAATATTTGATGAAAATATGTTGTTTTGTAAGAAGAAAAAGATGCACAGATAAAAACGGCTTGTATCAAGTAAGGAAAGGGTATTGATCTAGAAGCTTAATTATTCAATAGTCAGTTTGATGTTTTGGAAAAGGGTTCAAGGAAAAATAGAGAGCCGAAATCTGCTGAATGTCCATCAGAATAAGTCATGTTTATTCTTTAAATTAAAGATTTGACACAATATCACTTGTAAAAGAAAAAGAAAGCGTTGTATGTTTCAGTGAGGCGTTGGTTATGATAAATCAATATTTGCTGAATCTTTTTTTGTGATAAAAAAGATATGAGCAGATAAGAACGCGTTGTACTAGGTAAGGAACTGGTATAAATCTAGAAGCTTAGTTTAATGTTGATCAGTGTGATGTGTTGGTAAACGGTTCAAGAAAAAATGGAAAGCCAGAATCTACCTAATGTTGATTCCAATTGGTCATTTTCTTCTTCAAACTAATGATTTGACACAATATCACTTGAAAAAAGGAAGGAAAAAGTTATATATTTCTGTCAGGTTTCGGTTACAATAAGTCAATATTTGTTCAATTTTTTTTTGTTTTGTCAAAAGAAAAAAATGCGCAATAAAAAACGGTTTGTATCACGTAAGGAAAGGGTATTGATCTAGAAGATTAGTTTATCAATGGTCAGTGTGTTGCATTGGAAAAGGGTTCAAGGAAAAATAGAGAGCCAAAATCTGTTACATGTCAATTAGAATTAGTCATGTTTCTTCTTCAAACTGATAATTCGACACAATCTCACTTAGAAAAGGGAAAAAAGCGTTGTATATTTCTGTTAGGTTTAGGTTACAGTAAGGCTACGTTTTTTGATTTTTTTCGTAACAAAAAAAAGATGCGCAAATAACAACGCCTTGTAATAAATAAGGAAATGGTATTGCTCTGAAAGCTTAGTTTAATAGTGGCCAGTGTGATATGTTGGAAAAGGGTTCAAACCAAAATGGAGATCCGGAATGTGCTCGATACCGATAAAAATTAGTCATGTTTCTTCTTTAAATTGAAGACTTGACACAATATCACTTGTCAAAGGAAAAGAAAGCGTTGTATGCTTTAGTGAGGCATTGGTTATGATAAGTCAATATTTGTTGAAGTTTTTTTGTAATGAAAGAGAGATACGCAAATAAAAACACTCTGTATTAAATAAGAAAATGGTATTGATTATTAAAAATTTTTTCATTCTTTATTCTTTAAAATTAGTTCTTTTTTTCTTCTTTAAACTAATAATTTGACACAATATCACTTACAGAAGGGAAAGAAAAAGTTGTATATTTATGTTAGGCGTTGGTTACAGTAAGTAAATATTTGTTGAATTTTTTTTTGTTTGTGAAAAAAAAGATGCCTAAATAAAATTGGCTTGTATCAAGTGAGGAAAGGGTAATAATCAAGAAGCTTAGTTTATTAATGGTCAGTGTGATGTATTAAAAAAGGGTTTAAGGGAAAATAAAGAGCCAAAATCTACTTACTGTTGATAAGAGTTAGTCATCTTCTTCTTTAAACTAATGATTTGTAACAATATCACTTAGAGAAGGGAAAGAAAAAGTTGTATATTTCTCTTTAGTGTTGGCTACAATAAGTCAATATTTAATGAAAATATGTTGTTTTGTAAAAAGAAAAAGATGCACAGATAAAAACGGCTTGTATCAAGTAAGGAAAGGGTATTGATCTAGAAGCTTAATTATTCAATAGTCAGTTTGATGTTTTGGAAAAGGGTTCAAGGAAAAATAGAGAGCCGTAGTCTGCTGAATTTAAATTAGAATTAGTCTTGTTTCTACTTTCAACTACAGATTTGACACAATATCACTGGTTAAAGGAAAAGAAAGCGTTGTATGTTTCAGTGAGGCGTTGGTAAGTGAATTTTTGTTGAATCTTTTTCTGTAATGAAAAAACAGATGCGCAGATAAAAACGCGTTGTATTAAGTAAGGAAATAGTATTAATCTAGAAGCTTAGTTCAATTTTGCTCTGTGTGATGTGCTGGAAAATGGTTCAAGAAAAAAAGGAGAGACAGATTCTGCTTAATGTTCATTTTAATTGGTCGTCTTTTTCTTTAAACTAATGATTTGACACAACATCACTTGGAAAAAGGGAAGGAAAAAGTTGTATATTTCTGTCAGGTGTCGGTTACAATAAGTCAATATTTGTTGGACTTTTTTTGTTCTGTCAAAAGAAAAAGATGCGCAATAAAAAACGATTTGTATCACGTAAGAAAAGGGTATTGGTCTAGAAGATTAGTTTATCAATGGTCAGTGTGATGTATTAGAAAAGAGTTCAAGGAAAAATAGAGAGCCAAAATCTGCTAAATGTCAATTAGAATCAGTCATGTTTTTTCTTCAAACTGATGATTTGACTCAATCTCACTTGAAAAAGGGAAAGAAAGAGTTGTATATTTCTGTTAGGTGTTGTTTACAGTAAGGCTATATTTCTTGATTTTTTTGTAATGAAAAAAGATGCGCAAATAAAACCGCCTTGTATTAAATAAGGAAATGGTATTGATCTAGAAGCTTAGTTTAATGGTGGCCAGTGTGATGTATTGGAAGAGGGTTTAAGGAAAAACGAAGAGCCGGCATATTCAGAACGTCAATTGTAATTGATCATGTTTCTTTTTTAAAGTAAAGATTTGACGCAATATCACTTGGAAAATGAAAAGAAAGACTTTTATATTTCTGTTAGGTGTTAGATTACACGAAGTCAATATTTGTGAGATTTTTTTGTAGTAAAAGAAGATATGCGCAAACAAAAACACTTTGTATTAAATAAGGAAAGAGTATTGATTTAGAAGCTTCGTTTATTGGTGGTCAGTGTGATGTGTTGGAAAAGGATTCAAGAAAAAATGGAGAGCCGGAATCTGCTTGATGTTGATTAGAATGATTCATCTTTTTTTTTTGTAACTAATGATTTGACTCAATATGATTTGGAAAAGGGAATGAAAAAGTTGTATATTTCTGTTAGGTGTTGTTTACAATAAGTGAATATTGGTTGAATTTTGTTTTGCTTTGTAATGAGAATAAGTTGCGCAAATGAAAAGGCCTTGTATTAAATAAGCAAATGGCATTGATCTATCCCCAAAAAAAATCGGACAATAACAAAAGCTACAAGCACAACAGTACAAAAACATAGGATTTTCTCTTTTTTTCATTATTCAAAACAAAAAAAGAGACACTGCAAATCATATTTTATTTCACAATTTCCATAGTAAAAACTATAATTTGAACAGCAAATTATATTCCTTAAAATCATTTTAATACCAAAACCTTCAGTTAGAACCATTACCGAAAGAAATCAGAAAAATAGGAAAGCTTCGAGCATAGAAAAGTTTATTTTTGAATAAGAAAGATGAATTTTCTTCTATAAAAGATAAATATTCTACTAAAAGATAAATTTTGTACTAGTTGGGATCCCGTAGGATAGGTGGGGGATTATTAGGAAAAGGGTCCAGAGGGTAGAACGGATAGAGCGAGGCATTAGTAGGGTCCCGAGGAATAGGTACTGGAGGCCAAGGGACAGATTGGGTTCCGTGAGATAAAGGGGGTCCCAAGAAATAGGGTGTTCCTGTCAAATATATCAAGTCCGGGGGATTCAGTGACGTTCCGAAAAATGGGTTGGTTCGCCTGAGTTAGGTTAGATAAAGTCCCGTGGGATAAGTGGCGTCCCGAGGGATATGGAGGGGTCCTGTAGGATGGATTGGGTCCCAAATGAATAGGTGAAGTTCTATAGGTTATGTGTAGTCTCGTAAGATAATAGAGGATTCCTAAGGGATAAAAGGGTCCTATAGGATACGTTAGTTTCTGAAGGGCAGGTTGGGTCCCTTGTGTCAGGTGTGGTCTTCTGGAATAATTTGATTCCGAACAGATTGGTTCCTGCGGGATTTTAGGGTTCCCAAGGGATAGGGTCGTCCTGTGTTATATATTAGGTCCGTAGGGATAAGTGACGTCCCGAGAATTAGGTTGGTTCGCGTGAGCTAGGTGGAGTCCCATGAGATCATTTGCATCCCGAGGGATAGGAGGGGATCCTGTGGGACAGGTTGGGTCCCAGAGAAATAAGTCTCGTTAGATAAAAGAGAGTTCACAAAGGATAAAAGGGTCCTATAGGAGATGCTTGTTCCCGAGGAATTGAGTCGTCGCGTTTGATAAATAGGCTTGGATAAATTAGAAGGAGGGGGGGTCCTGAGGGGTTCTGAGACACCGTTTTGACACAGGTTGCTCAATAATTTCTGTAGCAATCGCCCCAGGTAAAGAGCTTTACACAGTCATCATATGTCATAGATCACACAAAAAGACACAAGGTGACTGATAAATTAACATAAAATACAAAAAATGTTCGGTAAACACAGGTTTGCAGGCAGTATTTCTACGTATTTGCCTTCTTTTCTATTGCAAAAATTCAAAAAAACTGATTGTAAGGTTCCATTTCGCTTGCTGAATTGAAAGCCGTTTTTCAAGTCGAGACTTGTTTTGCAATTTAATTGTGAGCATAAATCAACAAAAGAATAATTGTTATTGTTTAATTTTCTTCCATGTCGACTTCTGATAGGTCGTGTTTTGACTCGGTTGTTTTATGAATCAATGTCCCGCACTCGGCGTACCTTCATTATTCATCTGGTCCTCTGAGGCGAAGACGCTTACGCATATACGACTTCTTCATTTGCGAAACAAAGGAAATCTCGCTTTACGCTTTGCTCACCCGTGAAATCGCAAAATTTATTTCTTTATCGAGAAAATCACTCAGCTCAAAATAACTGGCACGATATGCAAAGTGAAGATTGTGTACCTACTTAAATTTTAAAGCAAGAAAGTAGGAAACAGGTAAAGTTGATTATTGCCTGGTGATGATAGTGATTAAATAATCAAAAGTTACCTGTACTATTGGACCTATTTTCTATATTATTTTATAAATTTTTGGAGGCCTTTATCAGTATGTCGATGTTGAATTTATAATCCAGATGACTTAATTAGCTTGCTGATAAGTAGAATCCTACTTTATCGCAAACTATTTATATTTTTTTTCGCAAGTTCATTAAAAATCGAGAGAAAGTCAGTTCGTAAAAATTCACTGCAGACTGGGTTTGGACCAACAACCTTTTTGTCACAAGAGAAACGTAAAATGTTTGTAAATTATAATAAAAAAGGTGTTTCTTGTTTCTGTACATCGTGTGCAAAACTACGAATCTTGATAAAGTTTTATGAACATTGCAGTTTACTTCTTCAGGGCTAACCGAAAACTGTGATTTGTCCATCTTATATAATGAGAAATATCTTGTAAACAAATGGCTGTAGAACAAAAAGTAGCAATAAAGTGTCCTTTGTTTGTCGGCCTAGGCGCTTGCCTGCCAGCCCACTTGCTGGTCGCTCGACTGCTCGTGACTTCGGGTTTATCCGCGATTTGTCGATCGAGCCCGAAACGCGTCTCCATCAGTGACAGTAGCATACTGCATGTAATTTTGCTCTCTATTAAGCGCTTCTACATTCCATAAATCTAAATCACACGGAATTCACACATCAATTTAATTACAGCACAATGGTTATTAGTAATGAGGTCTCGTTAACTTACTACTTTATTCACAGTTAAGTTATGAAAGTCCGATAAGTTAAATTACGGTCGAATGTGATTTTCAACATAACTTTTTTTACAGAGTAGCTCATGGTGTCAGAATAAGTTAGTGTTTGGATATATCATTCTATGGTGAAAATAACGGAACACGTATCTCACAGTTTGATAATAAATATTTTTTGATTTTTTTCAATCATTCCAAGATTATCTGCGATTTCTAAACAATGGACATTTTCTTCAAAAGGCATGTATTTTCCTAAAGAACGTAGTTAATTGGGATCTTTTTTTATTCGGCGTGAAAATGCTCGTTTTTTAAATTAGTCTGAAATTTTTTTGTTTAAAAAAAATTTGAAAATTGCGGATATTTTTTCTAAAATTCTTGAATGTAGTATTTACTACATATTTCTTAAGTGTCGTTCTTCTAAAAGAAATCTTTAGTTTAAAGCTTAAACATCTAGAAAAGTTTTACCAAAATATCTCTTGTTCTCTTGTGATATCTTCTGTTGTTTACAAAATAAAAAGAATAATTATATTTAAGAAAGAAATTTTCTGGTCACAACACTGTTATAGTCGGCATAAAACTGATATTTTTCTATATCCTTTTCTATATTATCTAAAAGAATTTTAATACTTAAAAAAATAAAAAAGGTAGGCTTTTCCTGAAAATATTCTTTTCATATTTTCAAAATTTGATGAAAAAAATTAAGATTTTCTGTAAAGCCCCACTTATATTAATGATAATATTAAATTTAATTGCTTACCTGATTTTAAACATTTTTCAAAATATTAATGTTTAAAAATTTGGTGTCATGGAATTTTGAATCATTTATGTCTTTAATATTATAAAATAAAAAATCAGGGAAGTGAAAGCATTGGCTCAAAGAACGTTACGTTTTATAATGAATTTTTTGCCACAGAAAATGAATTTTTAATCTAAAGGGACAAATTTTCAACAAAGCAGATGAATTTTCGACCAAAGCAGACTTTAACAAAACAGTTAAATATTTATCATATTAATTGAACTTTCAACAAAATAGTTTTATTTTAAACAAAATAGCTTAATTTCTAACCTACGAAAATGAATTTTCAATCAAGATTAATTTTTTAATGAAACACAAATTTTCAACAAAACACATTGATTTTCTACGACTTAGTTGAATTTTCTACTATAAGATGAGATTTTAACTAAAAGTGTAACAGTTAAATTTTCAATTAAAAAAAATATATTTTTAAAAATGAATTTCAATAGCGATTTTTTCAAGAAACTATCAATCTGGTAGAATAGTGTGCAGAACTAAAAATATATGTTTTGATTGGATCTGCAACTTTTGTTTGGAAACTTTTTAAAACATTTTTGTAGATACCGAGATAAATTCGAAAAACCATTACTTTTATGGATTTTCCAAAATTTTTACCATGAAAATCAAAAATTAATTTTCTACAAAAAAAGTAAATTTTTACAAAATACATAATTTTTTTATCAGGAAAGATTAATTTTTAATTTAAAATATCATTTGTCACACAAAAATTAAGTATTTATATTTTCAAAAAAGAAAATAAATGCTTAACCAAAAAAAGATATAATTTTTATAAAAATCTTGAAATTTTTAACCAATAAGTTTATATTTCAACTAAGAATATTACTTTGTTACAAAGATTAAGAAGATCATTTTTCAACCAAAAAAAATGAATTATCATCAGAATGGATAAGATTTCAAATTAATAGTTTTGAATATTAAATTTTCAACAAAAAAATTGATTCGCGACCAAAGAGTTTGATTTTTTACCAGATTGTTGAATTTTCGAGAAAAAAAATGTTTATAAGGCTTTAAGCCAAGCAGGTAACTTTTCAACAAAAAACTTTTTAATTTTTAACTGAATATAGTTGAATTTAATAAAAAAGACGAATTTTTAACAAAGAAAATTCTCAACCAAAAAAAAAACAGGTTTTTAGCAAAATATTTCCAACCAATTAAAGGAACTTCAAGTTAAATCAGATCAATTTTCAGGCGAAAATGAAATAAAGTTTGAATTTAAAAAAATTTAGACGAAAATAAAAGAAGTTTTCAACTAAATAAATACAATTTTAATAAAGGAGATGAATCCTTAACCAAAAAATTGAATTTTAGACTTTTACCCAAAAATAGTTGAATTTTCTTATTGGATTCTATAAATTTAGTTCAGATTCAAGCAAAAAAACAAATCATAATGAAAATAGTTAAATTTTTGAATAAATAGCTTAATTTTCTACTAAATTATTGATTTTTTATTTTTAAAAAAATTTGTACCAAACAACTGAATTTTCAACAAAAACGTTAATGTAGGACTAGAAAATAAATTTTCTATTTAAAAGTCAAATTTTCAATGAAACACATAAATTTTCTACCAGAAAAGTTTAATTTTTAATTTAAAATTTCAATTTTCAACCGAAAATGGAACAGTAAATTTTCAATCAAAGGTATGAATCTTCAACGAAAAAATAAAATTTTAAACAAAGTAGTTTTGATTTCAACTAAGTAATTGAACTTTGGACAAGAAATGACTTTTTAACAAGATAATTGCATTCTTAACTAAATAATTGAATTTTTAATTAAATAGTAGAATATTTGACCCAAAAGAGATAAATCCCAAACCAAAAAATATAATGGTAGATTTTTCACAAAAAAAAAAGTTTTATCCGAGAATAGTCCGATTTTCTTATTAGATTTCTTTATTGGGGAAGTTTTTTTTAAAAAAGGGAAACAATCAGTAACCTTAAAAAAAATTATATCAATTTTCTAAAATGAAAAGAAGTATGCAGAATGTGATGAAAAATATTGTTATACTAGTCTAACCAAATCGTTTTTATCTAATTATTTATTGTTTGATTGACGCTTATATAAAATTCTATTTATATTTCGTATTTTAAAATATTTCGGAATTTAATTGCATATGTTTACTAAGAAGTTCTTAAGGATCATATAGAAAACAACGTAACCTAGCGAAACTCACGTGAAAAAATCAGTTTCGAATGCTAACGCATCGAATGGCTATCGGGTGCAATTTTTTTTCTTTAGAAAACTCGAATCCATTTTTGAGAAGGAAAGTCTCTTGGGATCATCAACACTTGCGATAAATATTATTAAATTATAAAATAACGCATTTTTAGCATCTAGAAGAAAAGTAAACAAAAACTGTGTGAAGAGCGCCGCCTGGTATTACGGTTGATAACTAAAATCGATTTAAATAGACTTTTGG
>JAUELO010000316.1:1958122-1969456 GCA_032357855.1 Amphibolips quercusostensackenii
TAAAGGACTACATTTTATGAAACCTAACCTAACTTCTAGTTATGTTCGTTTCTTTACATTTATTTTTTTAGAGACGACTAGCAGTTTTGATAATCTTCGTCTAACTCGACAGGAGTGAAATTAAATAAAATAGATGATTTTTGGTACGAATAGTCAAATGGTGAAAATAGGCTAGTTATTTTCAGTAATTTTTGTCTAGTAAAAAAAATTGAAATAAATGAAGTGCATTTTTTCGGGACGACTAGCCAAATGGCAGAAATAAGCTATTCATCCTGAATTCCGATATGACTAGCACTTATCTTAATTTCTGGCTAGTCATCCCGAATTTCGGGACAACGAGACTTCTGTTTTCAAATACTTACTGTTACTTTTTAAATGAATTAGTTACAATTTCAAAAATATATAAATGTGAATAGCTCTAAAAATCAATAACGAAGTAGTTATATTTCAAATAAGTATTTAATTTATTTTTAATAAAAATTTTATCAATTTCATTCGATGGTAGAAGTCTTATTTAATGATGTTTTTTTGAAACACATAGGAGATAAAATTACTTTATTGTCGCTGGGTTACAAAACAAAATTTAATTTATTTAAATAAATTAAATAAAACTTAGTTTACGAAATTTTATCTTTCAAAAAGCCAAAATACTTCAATAAAATTCGAAACTTTAAATGCAATAGGTAACGGAATTACTTTACACAACTGTTTTGTTGACTCTGTGTATGCCGTAGAATTTTTTATTGTTTAAAACATTTTTTGAGACGCACATCGTTTAGTTTGATTTTTGTTGCTGGAAAAACAAAAATATTACAAAATTATTATTGTCTATTTTTAAAACTTTCACTCTTTTCAAGTTCCTCATTTCTCTCACCAAGTCCGTACATTCAGACTCGAGCGTGTGATGAACATAGATAAACGTACCGACTGTTCCGATGTTTAGACTCAGCTTTTTTTGTCAGTTTCTTTTGAAATGCAGTTTGCAGGTCTTTTTTCTATAATCACTAAGTTTTATTACTCTTGTAACTATTTTTTTTATTTTTACAATCTAAAATGCAGCAGCTAGTATTAGAAAATCATATTAGATATCGAGAAAGGGCAGATTGAACGACAAAGATTTTGCAATTTAGTTTTAATGTTGATGAAAATTATTGTTTTCAACTGGATATTGACAATTAATAATCTGTAGTGGTTCAGAAATCAACTGCCTTTTTGAAAACTCATTTCGTTGTTTAAAAATTTATTTTTGTTCATCTCTCTCATTGAAAATTTTTTTTTGCTAATATTAATTTGATTCACTGACAATTTAACAACTTCAATTTTGGAAAAATTTTTCTTTTTCAATTAAAAATACAACTACTTGAGTGAATATTTAAATACGTGCTTTTGCTGACGTACAGTAAAAATGTTTAATACAGCTAATTAACTACTTTCATGAACTCATTGTCGATAGCAGTAGAATTTTCTCCGATCTGGATGAGGAAAGTCTCCTCCATAGGAAAATTACTTCGGGTAAATCATTATAAACATGCAACATTTTTCCAAAAAAAATATTCACTTAAGATAATGAAACGATTTTTTTCTTCACTTGTTTGCGAAAAGAAATATATGGGGTATCAACAAAATACTGAAATTTTGATAACCATAATAAATTTGCTTTTTATTATTACTTCTTAATATTGCAAGTTACTTGTAATTTTGCCGCTTTCTATATTTATTTTTGACCGTACTTTTTGGCCTTTGTGAGAATTGTAGACATATATTCCAGAAAAATAATTACTTCTTTCCAGTATTGCAAAGACGTCGCCATTAAGTGATGATAATACAAATTGTTCTTGGGTTGGAAAGGGGCTAATAGACTTTTCTTGTAAAGAGTATTTCAATTGGTTTTTCGGCAGAAAAAGTGTATCTTAAGAGTTTGAATACTTAGTTTGGATTATTGGCAGGAGTTATTCCAGAAAATTCAAGTTTGTCTAGACTATATTCACGTCCGTCAGAAAAAGCAACAAGCGTGGTGGGTGGAGTTATGTGCCCGTCTGGAGAAGACCTAGACCTGGCTCGAAGAAGAGGCTGGGCGGGAGGAGAATTTCTAGCTGAAAAATGTTGTATGTCAGAAGAAGAAAATGAGCCGCTGCGTGGAACACTAGGAATAGGAGCGCTATTAGGTAAACATTCAAACTGTGAACTTAACTCTGCAAGAAGACAAAAAGCATTTATTATTTTTAAATATCTTTGTAAATTATATACTCCTAGTAGCTTAAAATTTGAGGCCAAATTTAGTTCCCGGAAAATGTGCCTGACTTTTACAATCAACTTAAAATTGTCTGTTTGATTATCCGACATGTCGCTCGATTTTTATTCGTTGACATCCATAATATGCGCGAAAAAAATCAAGATGTTTAAAAAAAAATCCATAATTTTGTCAGTCCGAGAGTGATAGACTTCTAATCTAATTCGACTAAGTTCGGCAATGCAGCTGATAGCCTTTTAACTACAAAACCTAAATTTGAATTTTTGTGTCTTTTATTTATCTTTTAAAGTATCTAAATGACAGCGTGCCACCCATTTTACATTCTTATTATTTATGATTCAGAAAGTGCTGAAGTTGACTGAAATCTTACATCTAGGTTTTATATCGGAAAGCTACGTGTTCAGACTCCTTGATGTGAAAAACGAGTTTCAGTGATAACGCCTGTCTGTAGCTGATTTCCGCTTGCACTTTAACTCAAGGTACTTTTTGTTTCTCAAATTTTGAACAAATTCCGAATCAATGTTTTTCGAATTCCATTTGCGAAATGTTGAAAAAATGTTTGACAATTATAGATACAATATATTATTATATTCACCAATAGAATTAAGAAGGACCATCCAGGTGAAGACCATAGCACAAACGATCGCCATTTTTGTGCAATATTGCGTTAATGAAGAATTTGGTTAACAGTGTAACTGGTGCTGATTCAAGTGATTTATTAGATTATTGTACAATCAATTAAATATGATATCTATCCTGTAGTCGCTTTTCTTTTACATTATAATCAAGATAGTCTTTTAGGTATCTTTATATTTATATTTTATAAATCAGTCCAAGAAAGAAAATTTTTTCTCAAAGTGATAACATTTGATTAAATACCTAGAATTTTATTTTGTCAAGTAAAATATTTTCTACCGCTTTGGCCTACCCAATTTTTGAAATATTTTTTCAAAGCCTGAATTCATTAATAAATAATTCAAAATAAAAAGATGATGACATTTAGCATCAATTTATATATTTTTTACAATTGGATTGAATGAAATTGCAGGGAATCTCTTTTTCGAGAAAACTAGATTTCATTCAATAAAATATAAGTATTTTTTTAAAGGACCCCGCACAAAATGTACATGAAATAGCTATTAACCGATTTTAAAAAAAACTTTGTGAAATTGTAGTTCTCATCGTTTCAATCAAAAGTGTGAACAGGTACAAAGTCAAAAAATTGACAGTTTTCGAGTAGCGGAAGGTTAAACATTGAACTATTGGAATAAATTTAGGCGAATATCGTGAAAAATGCAGGTCAGATAAAAAAATGATTTGTATGAAAGTTATTGCGCTCTGACAAGGAAATGCAGAGGAAATCATGACCTATAGACACAGGTCATTTTTCAAGGTCACTCAAGACGAACTTGTCATTTGTTGCTGATATTCAGCCAATAAAGACAAGATATGGATAGGAAATTATTATAAAGCTAATCAAGACAAGATATGAGCATGACTCAGTCAATATTCAGACAATGAAGGCAAGACATGAGCAGGACTTGATCAATATCCAGCCCATGGAGGCCGGACATAAGCAGTGTGTTGTCAATGTCTATCCAATCGAATTAAAATACACAACTAGACGTTATTAACTTTTAGTAACCTCTTGGTTGTTCTCGATTTTCCGCATCATTTATGGTCTGAATCAATTTCTGTAATAGCTAAAGAATTTTGTTTTGATGGCGAGCATACCCCAAGAAAGATAAGACACTGCTTATATGTGCACTGAAAAAGTAAGTTCTACATCGTTAACTATACCGTCGTCTAGGTCATCGTCACTGTTCGGTCTATAGGCAATCCAGAATTGATGCTTAGACGCGTTACGAAATCAAAAAAAAAAAACTGTAATTTTTATGAATCCTGGTTGTGGTATTCGATTATCCCTTTGTAGAATCTCAATGTGACATTCTTCGTCATTATCTCCTTGCAGTTTGTCTTGTACGTAAGAAGGTGAGAGTTTAAATTAATAAACCCCAACTGTAAGTATCTTTGAGAATTGAAGAATCAAGACTGGAAAATCTAATAATTAGCCTGCATCTAATTGAACACATTGTTAAACGTTTCTTGTCTTATGGTTTTCCTGCATCAACTAGAGCTTGTACTACATTTGGTTCCTTACATTTTTTAAGTAATCAATTGACCATTTTGGCATCAGCTCCTTTGATGACAATTCAAAAATGGTATCTGTTAATGATAGATCCAGCTATCCGACAAAAATCGCCTAGGCTAGAAACGTGTTGTATCTCTACTACTTGCTAAAAGAATTTGAAAATTGTTTCGATGTGTCCGTTTCTAGCTTAAAAGATCCACCTTGAATTTCTCACTAGGCGCGATTCGTTAGCATTTTATGTTGTAAGTGCTCATATGGTGAAAAAAGAACTGGCATTTTCCACATGATACCCAAACGCGCCGGAAAATTAGTGGCATCCCAGTACCCCCTATCAACAATGACAATATCGTCTTCTTGGAACCATCTTTTCATTTTGTCAGCACTTCTTACGAATTCATGTTGTAATATAGCACCATTATTATTACGGCTATAATATCGTCATGTGACACACAGCAGTAGTCAAAGAAAGGAAGGATAACCCTTTTAATTAGAAGGATACGCATTGGAGTAGAAAATACTTATTTATTTACGTCAAGCTGTTTGAGGACTCAAAAGGCTTTTCTCAAAATATCCGCAACGTGTTCAGACCAAGCAAAAGCGATTAAGGCCCAAATCTTTCACAGATTCCACAAAGGCGATGAGAAGTTAATCGATCAAGAGAGGAGGTAAAGTTAAAATTGTTTTGAGTGATAAAGAGGAAGATGGTCCTATGATTATAGCCACAGTTTGAGTAATAGCAGCAGTGGTTAAGTTCGTTATCAAGTTCAGAGCTATAAATATTAAATATAGTAAGTGCAAGCGTGGATTCCTGAAAAATACCACTTTTAACTCCCGCAGAATCAGACTGCTTGTTACTGCTAATTTGTATTCTTTTAGAACGATTACTAAAATGAAATTTAAACCATTTAACTACCATATTTAAGTAGTTGAGCAATTTGAACCTATTCAATAATAGATTATGGTTAACCGTATAAAGTGCCTTCATAAAGTCAAAAAGGACAAGAACCGTTATTTTCCTTCTATGGATTGCAAGTTTTAGGTCAGAAGTTATTTAAAGTGAAGCTGTAAGTCTACTATGCTTAGCACGGAAACCAGATTGCATTCAATCCATTAAATTGTTAATTTCGATATGTGCAGTAAGTTGCTGATGGACAATACGTTCGAAAGGTTCAGACATCGCACAGAGGATTGATATAACGAAAGTCTTTTGAACAGGTGAGGTTACATATTTTAGGAACAAGGCGAATAATAGCCTCTTTTTAGGTATAACGAAATATTCTCACCTGCAGAGATGCGTCATAGATGTGCAAGAGAATAGGGCTAGTGACTAATAGAGCAAGGCGAATAATTTTAATTAAAAAACTATAACCTTGAGCATTTGATTTTACCTCGAAGAGTTTTTTAGTTAGGGTTTCTTGCGATATGTCAGGGAAGAAATTTTCATGAGGAGCCAAATGCTTTACATGAATAAGTCCAAGCTGTCTTAAGACAGGCCAGATGCTTTTATTTTACTCATGTTTTTGATATAATTGTATGAGAAGTTTCTTAATTTACGGAATTCGGCTTGAATGATACTATTTTTTTTCTTGTAGCCAATCTACGTTTTCTCTTTCTTTCTTTCATCAAATCTTTGATGTAAGGAGTGGTTCAAGGACTGTACTTCTCCTTTCAGCTATAGTATGAAGAGGCGAATATTCGTCAAAGTCTGAAGATAAAAATGTAGTCGGACAAATCACATTTTTATTTATACTTTTTTAGTTGAAATACTATTCCAATCATAAGTAGATAGGTGCTCAAGAAATTAATTTTCATTTATATTTGTAAGATCACGTATAGACAGAGGCCTTATACTAGAGCAGGTTTGTATATCACACCTCCTACAACACTGTCCTAAGGCGAAGATACCTTGATAATAAGGTATTCAGCAGTAAGCTAATTAGCAAAAGGACCCACCTTTACACCCCTTAAGCTGTCATGAATATAGAGACAGACCCCACCCCCTCTTTTCTTCTCTCTATCTCTGCATAAAAGTGTGAATGATCAAGAGCTACGAGGCTAGATGGAATGTTAGACGTAAGCCAGATTTCAGACACGGCTATGATAAAATAAAAACAGATCATAAGGTGATGTTTAAATTTATGGTAATGTGCAGGTCATAACTGAGCATTAACGTGACAAATATTTAAGGTCTTCATTCTGAGAGTGACAGGTGAATTTCAAGTACAGTAAAACCTCTTTTCTCCCATGTAATGTGGGGAGGAGGTACCTCAAATAAGCGAAAACTCAGATAACACGAAAGAAATACAAGATTCCCAAACATGAATAATTTTTGATCTTTTTGAAATAATAAAATCAAATCTGACCACATAAACATATAAAAGTGAACAACTGATGAACGCAGATTAATTATTGTAGTTAAAACCATTGTTACTAACGTAGCCTTATAAAGTCGGTAATACAGCACTCTTTCAATCTTCTTTATCTGTTTTATCTAAGTTTTTCCAAATTATTTAAACATATACCTTAATTTATGCGAAGTGATCGGGTAAGCTTGTTAAATAGGATAACGCGGAGACTCGGTTGATGGGAGGCCGGATGAACGAGGTTCTACTGTATAGTTAAATTTATTTGTGTGTGAAATACGTAAGTGATTTGAAAAGGGGTTTTCGTAAAGCAGAAGTATAAAGAAAAACTGATAACTAAAGATATCCAGTTTATTTAATTACATTTAAAAACAGGGAACATGCACATAAAAAAGTAAAACTTAGAAAATTAATAAGCATCATAAAGCTCATGATTGTTGATTCACCATAAGATATTTCAATTTACATAGTCCGTGCAAGGCTGAATTAGCGCAGTGAAAAATACAAGATGTCAGATATTATACTTTGGTAGTGGCAGTATCTAAAATATAGAGCACGCAGCAATACGAGTATATAAAAAAGTTTAACATATATTTACCTATATAGAAGCAGCATAAGCGATAGAGTAAAGCTAAGGATCGACTACAAACTGAACACATAATGGACCTAAAGAGTAGTTTCTATTTGAGTACTTTAAGAGATTAAATATTCGACAGATGTATTCTTAGTGAGCTATCCCCTTCACGGCAGAAAATTTTTTTACCAGTAATCCGCAAGTATTGGATTTTTTTCTGGCGAAGACCGAGAGCAATTTCATATATCTTTCTGTTGAGTGGTGTTAATGCCACACGAAGATAGATGAAACGCTTTTTGTTATCAGTCCATCTTATATTTAAAGTTGAAAAGTCTGTTCCAACCTCACGTCTTGCAATAAGCTCATCCCCTAAATTTTTTCTGATGAACTTAGCAACAATAATTAGTAGGGGGTGGGGGGGCGCTAGTCAATGCAGGTGTTTTCGAAATTCGATATAGGTTGACGTCATCTTCACGAATATTAACATCTAGAGCCCTGACGACAGATTCCATGGAGCCCATGAGGTCTTCGTTAGGTTTAATTGGAAGATCTTGAATTGACAGCGTCGTATGCAGAGCTGCTGGAATTAGGTTGGTCATTGAAAGATATTTGTCTGTTTTGAAATTTGTTAAATTTTTCCAATATTTCGCGTGACTGTGTAAGCGCTTTGATTTGACACCCAGAGACCACTTTGCGCTAGAATTCAGCGAGACGAAGGGGTACAGTGCAAGCATTTTCTGAGAAAGCGACAGTGCGGGAAGTGGGAGGTAAAATACCTGCACTACTGACATCCTGAAGAATAGTAGTGCTAGGGTTCACACTTAAGTTCACAGAAATTACCGCAGAGGTGCCACAAGTAGAAAATAATGTACACTCCTTGCAAGCATAATCTATTTGGCTTTTTTTTCTGTTTTATAAATAACTTTTCAGAAATTCTTAAATTTGCACATGCTAAGTAAATGAGCATACCACACTTCACACAAGCAAACACTTCAGGTCCCCCTCTCGATATCACTATATAAGTCTGAGCACACTCCAATTGTTTTGTAAAAAAGACGATGGTACCGTTACGTATTAACTTATGTGCATAATAAAGCAACAGTTCAATTAGTTAAAACAAAGTCATAATGTTCTTTGAATTAAGACATCGGCACTTTTACGAAATACAAATTTTTATGTAAGTAAACACTTTAAAGGGAGGGTAACATTAATTTGTGCAAAACAGGCACATTTTTGTAAACTTTTTGGATGACACAGTTAAAACCTATTTACTAAAACCAATGTGTCATTGAAGTATAACGTTTGACGAATATTGTGTACATTTATAAAGAAATATTAAAAAATACGGTAATGGCAGCAATTATATGGAGGCGTCTCGAAAAAAAGTATTATTGCCGTGCCCCTCATAACTCGTGCTGCATTATCTAAAATCAAAAAATTTAAAGTTCTTTCGTTAGATAATCGCTTTTCTCCAGTAACGCTATGGGGTTTTTCCTAAATTTCAATTTTTTACTTTTTGGTAACACTTTAAAGTGAAACACGAGATTTTTGCAAGAAAAATCGGCTAATTTGTTATTGTAAAATGAACAATATTAACAAATTCAAAAACTCTCCAGCGTTACCTCATTAATTATATACAGAAATAATGTTTACAATTTTAAAAGGATCGGTGCAGTGGTTTTAAAGTCCATAAGCGAGTTTTTCGGCTAACCTCACCCTAAATCATCGATGCCAGGTCATTAAAGGATATTGCTATCATCTATGATGTTTAAAACATCTTTATGCACTGTACGTGTGTTTTAACTAATCTAGTACTTTAACAGCTGCAGCTTTTTGCCATTCGCACCACAAGTCCACAAGTCCGTCATGTATGAGGCGCGGTTGCTTAAACCGCTGTATCATCGTTAGTTTCGCTGCGATTCATCTTAAATTTTTACATTATATTCTTGAAAGGTTTTTTATTTAGAAAATAAAATACAAAAAAAATGTAAAATAAAAATTCAAAAACGTTACTCTCCCCGGGTTTCCCTTGAAACTTGCATAAGCACAATAAATTTGAAATGAGCAAACTAACACAGCCGCACACGATCGCCATTACAGGTTGAATTTAGGTCAATACATGTATTAAGAATGTTACTAAGAAATATTTGTGCGTCCCGAGAACATGATATTTTTTAAACAGAAATGTATTTTGCAGAAAATGTAAAAACCTAAGGGTGAGAGTTTCCTAGATGCCAATACATGCCAGGCCGCCACTGATCATCAGACTTTTCGCGTCAAAAGTAATTGAAAAATATATATGAAAATGGTGATCAGCTGATTCATCCGTTAGGCATGTGTACAAACCTATAGTAGGAAAATAAAATTCTCACTGACTATATTTATAAATTATATTATTAAACGAGATTACTCTGAGAAAACGTTGTTTACTTTTGAACTAAGTTACTTGATCGAATGCAAAAAATTATCATATCTGTTTATTTTCTTAATTGATTATTAACCGATGTACAAAATTCCGTTTCGAAATGCATTTTCCTCAACATAATAACACTTATTAGTTCGTAGTAGACTTCTGTGGTAAATGCGGATGCGCAAGACACTCACGTAGTACGTAGATCTGCTCAGAAAATTTCTACAGTACATGTGGCTGCGCTATAAAGTTATGCGACAATTAAGCATGGGCAGTAGTCTATTAACGCACACAATGGTGCGCAGAACAGTCTCGTGATAAGTGGGGCTGCGCAATGCAGTTTTAAGACATATAGTGATGCGTAGTAGACTTACATGGTACATGTGAATGCCCAGTACACTTATGTATTGCATAGGATTGTACAGAAAACTTTTCCAGTACATTGGTCAAAGCAGTTGAGTTCCACAACATTTAGGGGTGCATATCAAGCCTTAAGGAAACATAAAGGTGCGTAGTACTATTATGTGGTACACAGGGTTGCGCAGTAAAAGTCTTCCATTTTTTCTGGAATGAAACTTTTGGCGTAAAGTTTTTATTTTTTTTTTAAATTACCTTTAAAAGAAGCTGGGAAACATCCGAAATTCATAAATTAAAATTCTGTACCATCCCTGGTATAAGAAATTAAGTAAAGTCTTATATAAAATTTTATCAAGTGATCACAAAATATCAAAATAGCTATCTGATTTGGCGATACTAAGCTCTTTAATACGAATTTAGAAAACACATTCGACTTCCTTCATAGGATAACCATTTAAATAAAGTATTTTTTCTGAAGAAAAATTCAAGTAGAGTGTCCTTCTGTAAAACAAGTTAAATTTATTTTTGACTTTTGTTTTGAAAGGTCTATTATTTTTTCAAATCATTACGGCTGTTAAAAAGAAAGTAAAAATTCTATCGAAACTGTATTCGATAACATTTCTTCTATTGCTATCTAAAGCATTACAAATTTCCACAAAATGTGTAATAGTCTCAAGAACCATTCATAGAATATTTTTATGAGGAAACAATATGAATTCCATCTTTAAGGTGTTGAAGCTGTTGAAGAGAAACATGAAATTTTTTTTTTAGCTGACGAATTTTTTTTGATGTGCCCTTTTTGAAAATAATTACCAAATAAAAGCCTAATTCACAAAAAGCCATTTTATGTACATAAAATGAACGGTCCTTCAAAAATTTACTAGAGATTTCTGAAAACTTTAGCTTTTATATTTTTTGCATAGTTATAATAGTTTCACTCACTATTTATTTAATAAACTGATTATAATTTAATATTTATCTATACCAGTAAAATATTTTCCTATTTCCCTATTTAATATTTCAAGTCACTTGTTACATTGTAAAACGACTTTGGATCACAAGAAATTTTATACTTTCGTTTTGAATATTTTAAAATCAAATTATTGGTGACGAGGATTGTGGCTTAAAAATTCTAATGTATAAGAATATCAGATTCTGTTGTTGGAGCCTACTAGGCATTCCGTGATTTTATTTGTGGTCGATGGTGTAATCGTGCTGCGTTAAATG
>JAUELO010000316.1:2033651-2043772 GCA_032357855.1 Amphibolips quercusostensackenii
CTAGGATGGTCGGAATCATGGGTATGGTCACGTGCTAATTTTTTGAGACCCCCCACTTCATCAGCTGCTAATTTTTTAAATTTTTTTCTGTTTTCTTGTAATGTTAATAAATAACTTATGAAAAAATTTATCGTAAAAATATTGATTGCCTTTTTTTTACGGCACTTCAAAAATGATTTGAAATTCATGCCTCTACACCAGAATTCCGCCTTTAATATGGGTACTGTATTACAATTAAATTTAAACAGCTTCAAATTTCTAACTTTTCACTTTAAAATATTGCACTTTCAATAATAAAGACGAATTTTCAACCGAATCGTTGAATTTGTAACCAAAAGAATGATTTTTCAAGAAAATCTATGAATTCTTAACCAATTAGTTAAAATTTTAATTTAAAATAATTAATTTCCCACAAAAAAAATCCAATCAATGTGATAAATTTTCGACTAAAATTATGAATATTTAACTGAAATAGATGAATTTTAAACCAAAAATATGAATTCCCAACAGAAGATTTAACTTCCAACAGAACAAGTTTCATTTTCAACCAAAAAATTAACTTTCCAACAAGGAGATTAATTTTCAAACAAAAGGACTAACATTGTATCAAAAAAGACGATATTTCAACAAAATACATGAACTTCTAACGAAATAGTTGAATATTCAACTAAAAAAGAATTTTCAACCAAAAAGTTAAATTTCCAACTGAAAAAGATAAATTTTTAACAAAAAATGGACCAGCTAAGAGTTTCAGTATCAAAAATGATGAAGCTTTAACTGGAATAGTTAAATTTTTAACCGAAAAGATTAAATTCTACCAAAAGAAGGATTTTCAACAATAAACATGAATTTTTAACTAAAAAGATAGATTGTCAACCAAAAATTAAATAGTTAAATTTTTCTTTAAAAAAAATTATTTTTAGCCAAAGAAATAAATTTTTAACCAAGAAAATTTATTTCTACCAAAAAAGACGAATTTTTCACTAAAAAATATAATTTGACAACCAAAAATTAAAATGTTAAATTGTTACTTCAAAAAATTAATGTTACACCGAAGAGATAATTTTTAACTAAATTTATGGAATTTTCAACCAGAATAGATGCATTTTAAATCAAAAAGATTAATTTTACACAAAAAAGTTTAAGTTTCAGCAAAATAGTTTTATTTTAACCAAAAAAATTTAACTGGAATACTTGAATTTTCAAAAAGAAGGTTAATTTTCAAAGAAGATTAACTTTTTTACCATAAAGAGATTTTTCAACAAATTACATTAATTTGACACTAAATAATTCAATTTTTACCAAAAAAAGACGAATTATCAACCAAATAGTTCAATTTTAAACTAAAAAAGATCGATTTTCAACCAAAAATGAAATAGTTAAATTTTCAGTTCAAAAAATTCATTTCAATTCAAAAAACTTTGAATTCAGTTCAAAATTCATTCATAGTAAGATCAATTTTCAATTAAAAATATAAATTTTTAACCAACAATGTAACAGTTATATTTGCAGTAGGAAGAATTAATTCGCACTTAAAAGAAAAACAATCTTTGAACAAAAGAATTACATTTTTAACCAAAGAAATGGATTTTCAAATAAATGCCAGAATTTTCTAGCAAATAGTTGCATTTTCAAATAAAAATTAGAATTTTTGAATCAAATAGTTTAATTTTTAACCAAAAAAGACCAAATTTAACCAAAGATCAAATAGCAAAATTTTCAGTTAAAGGAAATTAATGTTTAATCAGACATAAAACAAGCTTTCCAGATAATAGTTAAATTCTCAACTTGAATTTTCAACTAAAAATATGAATCTACAAACAATATGGTTAAATTTCTGCGAAAAAGACGATTTCTTAACAGAATACATTCAATTTTCAACCAAAAATTAAAAAGTTAAATTTTCATTTAAAAAAAAAGTCATTTTCAATCTATCTGGTGAATTTTCAACTAAATTTATGAATTTTCAAAAAAAAATCATAAATATTTAACAGGAATACTTGATTTTAACCAGAAAGATATATTTTCAAAAATGATCAATTTTCAACCAAGAAGATTAATTTTATAACAAGAAGCCGACTTTTCAACAAAATACATACACTTTGAACTAAATACATACATTTTCAACTAAAAAAGACCGATTTTCAACCAAAGAAATAAATTTTGAACTAAAAAAGATTTACTCCAACCGACAATGGAATAGTAAAATTATCAGTAAAAAATATTAATTTTCAACCAAACTGAAACACTTAAATTTTACACCAAAAAGATGAATTTTCAACCATAAAGATTAATTTTTACCAAAAAAGACGAATTTTTAACAAAATACATTAATTTTAAAATTGAAAAGATAAATTGTCAACCAAAAATTGAAAAGTTAAAATTTAAGTTCAAAGAATTAATGTTCAACCAAGGAGATGAATTTTTAACTAAAATTATGGGATCTTCAATTGGAACAGTTAAATTTCTAGGAGAAAAAAAACCAAAATAATGGTATATTCAACTGAAAAAGTTGAATTTTAAACCAAAAAGTTAAATTTTCAACTAAAATTATCAATCTTCAACTAGAATAATTAAAATTTCAACAAAAACGAGCAATTTTTTATCCAAAAAATCACATTTCTACAAAAAAGACGAATTTTCAATTATATAAAATATTTTTTAAACCAAAAATTGATTAATTAAATTTTTATATAAAAAAATTAATGCTCAACCAAAGAGATTAATTTTTACCTAAAATTATGGAATAATCAACTCAAATAGTTTAATGTTCAGTTAAAAAAATTAATTTCCAACAAAAAAGAACTAATTTTTCAACCAAATAGTTGAATACAGTAATATAAAGCTATTTTTACAAATTAACGATCATTGTTATCCAATTTTATTTTGCAATTTAAAAAAAACCATGCACGCTCTCAAAAAAATTCCCTGAGACCGTTAAAAGTCCATATCAATCTTTTAAATCCTTACAATTTAATAAAATCCTTTAAATTTGGTAGAATTCCTTAAAATACCTTAAAATGTTGAAAATTTTGTTCTTGAAAGAGGCAGGGGAATAGGAGAAATTCGAGGAGAAAGAGCAAATGAAGCAGGAAGTAGACGAGGTAGAAAACAAAGAAAAGAAGGAAGAGTAAGAAGAGGAGGAATAGAAGGAGGACAAAAAGCAAGAGAAAAAGGAGGAAGAGAAGAAAGAAAACTAGGAAAAGGAGAAAGAAAACTAGAAAGAGGATGAAGAGAAAGAAAAGGACGAAGAGGAATAGAAGGAAGAGGAAGAAAAAATAGAGGAGAAAGAATACTAGGAAGAGGAGGAAGAGGAAGGGGAGGAAGAAGACGAGGAAGAAAACTCCTATTTCTCCTCTTAATAGGAGAAAGAAGAGTAAGAGGAGGAGGAAGAGTAAGGCAAGGAAGAGGAGATATAGGAAGAGGAAGAAGAAGAAGACGAGGAGGAAGAGTAAGATGAGAAGAAAGAGGAGAAAGAAGAAGAGAAGGAAAAGGAGATGAGAAAGAGGAAGATGAGAAAGATGAAGATGAGGAAGATAAAGACGAGGAAGATGAAGAGGAGGAAGAGGAAGATGAAGAGGAAGAAGACAAGGAGAATGAGAAGCAAGAGGAAGAGGAGGTAGAGGAGGAAGAGGAAGAGAACCAGAAAAAGGAGGAGGAATAGAAGTAAGAACGGGGAGGAAGAGGAAGAGAAGGAGGAAGAGAAAGAAGAGGACGAGGAGGAAAAGTAAGACGAGGAAAAAGAGGAGAAAGAGAAGTGGAGAAAGAGGAAGAGAAAAAAACTAGTAATAGGAGGAAGAGGAAGATAAAAAGGAAGAGAAGTAGGAAGAGGAGGAATAGTAATACGAGGAGAAATAGAAGGAGGAATAGGAGGACGACAAGAAGCAAGAGGAAAAGGAGCAAGAGGAGGAGGGCAAAAAGAAAGAGAAAAAGGAGAAAAAGGAGGAAGAGTACTAGGAAGAAAAGAAAGAGAAGAAATAGGAGGGCGAGAAGCAAGAGGAGAAGGAGGAAGAGGAGGTAGAGCCGAAAGAGGAAGAAAATTAGGAAGATGAGGAGGAAGAGGAAGAACAGGACGTGGAGGAAGATTAAGACGAGGAGAAAGAGGAGGAGGAAGAGGAAGGGAAGGAAAAGGAAGAAGAGGGCGAGGAGGAATAGTAAGACGAGAAGAATTAAAAGGAGGAATAGGAGGACGAGAAGGAAGAGGAAGAGAAAGAGAAAGAGGAAGGAGAGGAGGAAATAGAAAAGGAAGAATACTAGAAAGAGGAGGAAGAAAACTAGGAAATGGGGGAAGAGGAACGGAAAAAAGAAAAATAGGAAGAAGAAAACTTCTATTCCTCCTCTTAATAAGAGAAAGAAGAGTAAGAGGGGGAGGAAGAGGAAGAAGAGGACGTGGAGGAAGGGTAAGATGAAGATAAATAGAAGGAAGGGGAGGAAGAAAAAGAGGAGGACGAGGTAGAAGAAGAGGAGGAAGAGGAGAAAGAGGAAGATGTGGAGGAAAAAGAGGAAGAGCAAGAAGACAGGGAGAAATAGGACGACGAGAAGAAAGAGGAAGAGAAGGAGGAAGAACAGGTAGAGGAAGAAAACTAAGAAGAGGAATAATAGGAAAAGAACGAGATGGAAGAGAAGGAGGAGGAAGAGAAAGAGTAAAACGAGAAGAACGAGGAAGAGGAAGGGAAGGGGAGGAAGAGAAAGAGAAAGAGGAGGAAGAAAACTAGGAAGTGGAGGAAGAGGAGGAAGAGTGAGACGAGGAGAAATAGAAGGGTAAATAGTAGGAGGACGAGAAGCAAGAGAAAGAGCAGGAAGAAATGGAGGAGGTATAGGAGGAGGAAGAAAACTATGAAGAGGAGAAAGAGAAGGAGGGAGAGGAGGAAGAGTAGGAAAAAGAAAAGGAGAAAGAGTAAGACGAGGAGGAGAAAGACGAGGAGAAAGAGTAAGACGAGGAGAAGGAGGAGGAGCAGGAGGAGAATGAGGAGAATGAGGAGAACGAGAAATTAAAAAGAAAAAGAAGAAATCTCAGGCCTGAACATATCAATTCTAATTTTTAAATAGATTTTAGAAGTATTTTACATACCTTAAACGCTCTTGCGAATCTGACAAGAAGTGAGAAGAAGGTATTGGCATCGGCCTGTCTGGGACTTTCACCAAAAAATTCTATGCACTCTCTGAATGCTTCTCCAGCAGTACGAGCATCAGCCTTTAACCTCCGCAATTTTTCTTCCGAATTGTTCAGGAAATCGCGCAAAACTGTATTGTGTTTTTCCTTCCCCCGGAGCTCGAATTCTTTTCGAACCAAGTCCATTCCTTTTTCCAACTCATGGACGTCCGTTGTGATGTTTTCGAGGGAAACTGCAATTTTAAAGAAATTTCATTTTTTAATCCAGAAGAAAAATACGCTAAAAATAATAGAGGAAATAAGGAGATTTTTCACGGAAATAGGGAAATAAATTCTTAAGAATAGGATAAATATAAAAATTGTATTAAATTTAATTTGAAAAGCTTTAAATTACTAATATTTTTTGTAAAAATATTCCACTTTTAACGAAGTGGATGAATTTTTAACAAAATAGATTAACTTATTAACTAGAACGTTGAATTTTCAACAAAAAAAAGACGAATTCTCAATGATAAATTTATTAATTAGTATAAAAAAATTTTTTTTTTTAAACTTGAATCCTCAACCAAAAATGGTACATTTTCAACCGAACCGTTGCATTTTTAACCAAAAGGAGATCGACTTTTAACTAAGGTGATAAACTATCGACCAGAGAAGAAAAATTTTCAACCAAGAACTATTTTTCAGTCACGAAAGAAAAAGAATTTAAACAAATTATTGCATTTTCAATACGATAAGACAAATTTGGTACAAAACAGAAGAATTTTCAATAACTGAATTTTTTTTAATGACAGATTTTTTTAACAGCTGAATTTTGCTCAAGAGGTGCATTTTTTAAAAGACAAAGTCTTTACACAAAAGATATATTTTTTGCAACAGCTAAGTTATTTTTTAGATGGATTTTTGTCAAAAGTTGAAATTTTTTCAACGGTTGAGATTTTTTTTAACAGCCAAGATTTTTCAGCAACAGATTTTTTTCAACCGCTTAGATTTTTTACATCAGCTGAGGTTTTTTCAACGGCTGAATTCATTTCATTAGATAAATTTTTTATAATAGATCAATTTTTTTAACAGATAATTGTTTTTCAACATCTGAAGTTTTATCAAGTGTTTCATTTTTTTAAACATCTAAGACTTTTTTGAAAGCTAATTATTTTTAAACATCTAAATTTTTATCAATATTTGAATTTTTTAACAGCTGAGATTTTTTTAACTACTGATTATTATCAACAGCTTAGATTTTTTTAACACCTGCTTTTTTCAACCTCTTTGATTGTTTCAACTGACGAATTTTTATCAATAGCTGAATTTTTATCAGCAGTCGAATTTTCATCAACACTTCAACTCTTTTAACAAATAAGACCTTTTGATAACTGTTTCTTTCAACAGCTTGAATTTTTATCAACTGAATTGCTTTTAACAGCTGAATTTTAATCGACAGATGAATTTTTTTTTAACAGCTGAGATTTTTTCCAGTGGCTTATTTTTTTCAATAATTCAATTTTTATCAACAGTTTAATTTTTTTAAAAGCTAAAAAATTTTCAGCAACTGCCTTTCTTCAAAGCCTTAGAGTTTTTTCAACTCCTGATTTTTTTCATCAGATGAATTTTTATAAACAGCTGAATTTTTGTCAACAGCTAAGATTCTCGACAACTGATTTTTTCGAAACTTGCATTTTTTTCATCCGCTTAGATTTTTTTTAACATCTGAGTTTTTATCAACAGCTGGATCTTTTTGAGCAGAAATTTTTTCAACAGCTAAGTTTTTTTTATCAGATGAATTTTTGTGAACAGATGATTTTTCTCAACGGCTTAGATTTTTTTCAACACCTGATTTTTTCAACAGCATTGATTTTTTCAAAACCTGAATTTTTATCAACAGCTGAATTTTTTTCAACAACTGAGATTTTTTTCAACCGTTAATTATTTTTCAAGAGCTGAATTTTTTCTAACAGCTGAGCTTTTTCAACACCTGATTTTTTTCAATTGCTTAGACTTTTTCAAAAGCTGAATTTTTAACAGCAGTTGAATTTCTTTTGACAGATGACATTCTTTAAACGGCTAATTTTTTGTCAATAACTGAATTTTCATCAACAGCTGGTCTTTTATCAATAGCTGAATTTTTTAAATAGCAGGATTTTTATCAATAGCTTAATTTTTTCAACAGCTGAGATTTTTCAGCAACTGATTTTTTCAACAGCTTAGAGTTTTTTCAAGAGCTGGATTTTGATCAAAAGCTAATTTTTTTCAACAGAAGCGATTTTTCAATTAATTTTTTTCAACAGCTTAGATTTTTTCAACACAAGCTTTTTCAACATCTGAATTTTTATCAACAACTAAATTTTTATCAACAGCTGAATTTTTTTAACAGACTAATTTTTATCAACAGTTTAATTTTTTTACTCAACGATTGATACTTTTCAACAATTGATTTTTTTCAACATCTGAATATCTGTCAACAACTGAATTTTTTTAACAGCTGAATGTTCATCAACAGCTGGATTTTTATCAACAAATGAATTTTTTTTATCAGCTAAGATTTTTCGACAACTGATTTTTTCAATACTTTGTTTTTTTTTTTCAACCGCTTAGATTTTTTTCTACAGCTGGATCTTTTTCGGCAGGAAAATTTTTTTAACAGCTAAGTTTTTTCATCAGCAGAATTTTTTTCAACAGATGGATTTTTTTAAACAGCTGATTTTTCACGACTGCTTAGATTTTTTTCAACGCCTGATTTTTTCAACCGCATTGATTTTTGCAAAAGCTAAATTTCTATCAACAGAGGATTTTTTTTAACAGCTGAGATTTTGTTCAACCGTTAATTATTTTTCAACAGCTGAGCTTTTTCAACATCTGATTTTTTCAACACCTGATTTTATTCAATCGCTTAGACTTTTCCAGAAGCTGAATTTTTATCAGCAGTTGAATTTTTTTCAACAGCTGAGATTTTTTTCAACGACTGATTTTTTGTCACTAACTGAATTTTTATCAACAGCTGATCTTTTATCAACAGCTGAATTTTTTCAATAGCAGGATTTCCATCAATAGCTTAATTTTTTCAACAGCTGAGATTTTTCAGCAACTGATTTATTCAACGGCTTAGAGTCTTTTTAACACTTAATTTTTTTCAACTGCTGAATTTTGATCAAAAGCTGATTTTTTCAACAGATGCGATTTTTCAATTGATTTTTTTTAACAGATTAGATTTTGTCAGCACCAGCTTTTTTAAACAGCTGCATTTTTATCAATAGCTAAATTTTTATCAACAGCTGAATTTTTTTAAAAGCCTAATTTTTATCAACAGTTTAATTCTTTTATTCAACGATTGATACTTTTTAACAATTGATTTTTTTAACATCTGAACATCTGCCAACAACTGTTTTTTTTAAACAGCTAAATGTTTATCAACAGCTGAATTTTTATCAACAAATGAATTTTTTTCATCAACTGAGATTTTTCGACAACTGATTTTTCAATACTTTGTTTTTTTTTTCAACCGCTTAGATTTTTTTTCAACAGCTGGATCTTTTTCGTCAGAAAATTTTTTTTTTCAACAGCTAAGTTTTTTTACCAGCTGAATTTTTCTCAACAGCTGAATTTTTTTGAACAGCTGATTTTTTACGACGGCTTAGATTTTTTTCAACCGCATTGATTTTTTTAAAAGCTGAATTTCTATCAACAGCTGAATTTTTTTTCAACAGCTGAGATTTTCTTCAACCGTTAATTATTTTTCAACAGCTGAGCTTTTTCAACAACTGATTTTTTTCAATCGCTTAGACTTTTTCAGAAGCTGAATTTTTATCAGCAGTTGAATTTTTTTCAACAGCTGAGATTTTTTTTAACAGCTAAATTTTTATCAACAGCTACATTTTTATCAACAAATGCATTTTTTTAGCAGACGAATTTTTATCAACAGTTTAATTCTTGCTTGCAACAATTGAGACTTTTCAACCATTGATTTCTTTCAACATCTGAATATTTATTAACTGAATTTTTTTCAACATCTGAATTTTTATCAACAGCTGAATTTTTTCAACAGCTGAGATTTTTTCAGCGGCTTATTTTTTTATAATAATTGAATTTTTACCAATTGCTGAATTTTATCAACAGGGGAATTTTTTTCTAAGGATAAATTTTTATCGACAGTTTAATTTTTTTTCCAACAGCTGAGATTTGTCGACAACTTTTTTTCAACACTTGGCTTTTTTCCAACAGCTGAGTTTTTATCAACAGCTGGATCTTTTTAAACAGAAAATTCTTTTTCAACAGCTAAGATTTGTTCATCAGATAATATTTTTTCAAAATCTTAGATTTTTGAACAACTGATATCTTTCAATAGATTAGATTTTTTACATCAGCTGAATGTTTTTCAACAACTGAATTCTTTCGAACAGATAAATTTATTTCAACAGATAAATTTTTTCAACAGCTAAGATTTTTTCTACATCTGAATTCTTTTCCATGCCTAATTTTTTCAACAGCAACAATTTGAATCAGTTAAATTCTTTTAACAGATAATTATTTTCCAACGGCTGCATTTTTATTAACAGCTGAATTTTTTTTAACAGCTGAGATATTGTTCTTGCTTTTCTTTGTTACTATGTTTGATAACAGATGATCCATTCCTTCTTCCCCTTTCTTTTTTTCCTTTCATTTCCCCCTTTTCCTATCGCGTTTCCCCTTTTCCCCTTTACCCCATTCCTTGTTCCTTTTCTGAAAGAGGCCCCTTTTCCCCTTTCCTCTACCTTTTTCCTCTTCCCAACCCTTTTTCCTCTTTTCCTATCCCTTTTCCTTCTTTCCCTTTCCTTTCCCGCTTCCCTTTTTTCCTTTCATTTCCCCCTTTTCCTATCGCGTTTTCTTTTTTCTCCTTTCCCCCCTTTTTTTGGCCCTTTTCTGAAAGAGGCCCCTTTTTTACTTTCCTCTACCTTTTTCCCCTTCCCTTTTTCCTCTTTCACATTTTACCCTTTCCGCTTACCAGGTCCCCTGTCATTTTCCTGTACGTCCGTGG
>JAUELO010000316.1:2043872-2056368 GCA_032357855.1 Amphibolips quercusostensackenii
TTTCCCCTTTCCGCTTACCAGGTCCCCTTTCATTTTCCTTTACGTCCGTGGCCCTTTTTCCCTTTCCTTTTCTCTTTCTTCTTTTCATTTTCCCATTTCCCTATCCCTTATCCTCTTTCCTTTCTCCCCTTTCCTTGTCCCTTTTCTGAAGAAGACCACTTTTCCCCTTCCTTTCCTTTTTTCCCCTTCCCTTTCCTTTTTCCCCTTCCCTACCCTTTTGACCCTTTCCTTTTTTCCGCTTTTGACTTTTCCTATCCTTTTTCCACTTTTCTTCTTCTATTTCCCTTTTCACTTTTATTTCTCCCCTTCACATTTTCTCCTTTCCGCTTCCCTTGTCCCCTTTGATTTTCCCCTTTCCTTCTTCCCTTTCCCCTTTCTTTGTTTCCCTTTTCTTCCTTCCTCTTCCTATCTTCCCCTTTCCCCTGCTCTTTTCCCTTTACCATTTTCTTTTTTCTTTTCTTTTCCTTTTCCCCCTTTTCCCTTTCTGTTTCCCTTGCCCCCTTTCCTTCTTCCCTTTTCTCCTTCATTTTGTCCCCTTTCCTTCTCTATCTCACTTACTCACTTACTCACTTCCTTCTCCTTGCTGTCACTTTACGTACCGCTCGTCGCGGTACAATAATGTGCTATTTTATTGCCGCCCCGCGGGCAGATAAAGAGCTCTTTTTCTGCCTATTTCAAACCCTTTTCCCCTTTTCTTCTCCCTTTCCTTTTTACCTTTCCCTGTCCCTTTTCCCATTTCTTTCTTCCCTTTCTTTTTTCTCTTTACCCTTTTCCCCTCTACGTTTCCCTTGTTATTTCCCTTTTTATTTTCTTCTTTCACCGTTTCCTTCTTCATTTTTTCCATTTCCTTTTTCACTTTCTTTTTCCCCTTCACATTTCCCTTATCCTTTCCCCTTTTATTCTCTTCTTTTCTCCTTTTATTCTCTTCTTCTCTTTCCTTCTTCTCTTTTCCTTTTTGCGTTTTCCCTGTTCATTTGCTTTTTTTCTTTCTTCCTTCCCTTTTTCACTTTTCACCTTTCCCTGTCCATTTTTTCTCAACTTTATCTGAAATAGGTTTTTTTCCCCTTTGCATTTCTCTTTTCCTCTTCCCTTTTTTCCTTTTTCTTCCTTTCCCCTTTTTTGTTTTCCATGTCGTTTCCCCCTTTCCCTTTTCCTTTCCTCTGTCCCTTTTCATTTTTCTCTTTTCCTTGCCTTCTTCCCTTTCTCCCTATCCTTTGCCCCTTTCCTTGACTCCTTTTCCCTTGTCACCCTTGCTTTTTCCCCTTTCCCCTTTTCTTTTTACATCCCTTATTATTCATATATTACAATTTTCACTTAATTTATTAGAAAATTTCACTAAAATGAAACCTGTCTATTTCAGATAAAATTACTTGAAGCGAAAAAAATAACAATAGTTTAAAAAATAGTCTTTAAAATGAAAAGTAAAAATTCAATTTCTGTCATTTTAAGGAGTTGATAAAAAAAATATTTAAAAAAAATAATTCTAATAATAATAAATAGTTACCGGTCGCAGCTTTGTCGATGTACATCATTTCGGATTCAAAGTTGATAAGTTCTGGGAATTTTAAGCGTATGGTTGCCACGATGTAGTGCAGAAGGCACATTCTCTTGTCAGTCGACTTGGTGTCCAGTAAAGTGTCCAAGCTCTGCAACTTGAAACCGTAGGCCGGCCCTCGCTTGCTGCTATTTAGGTAATTACCGAAGGCAAGAATGATTTCCAGAACCGCCCTCAGTTTCTTCGAGCTCTTGACCGAGCTCGCGGCGGATATCACAGCATGGATTTGAGGAGTGATTAGGTGGAGGTTGTCGAAAAAGTTCCCTATGTAATTCATTATCGACAACTTGGTCGATATCCTCTCAACTTTGCCAAGTTGCATCAAGAATTTGTCTTCTTCCGTCAAGAGATTCACGTTTTTCTTTTCTATTATGTATTCCCGGTAGGCTTTTATCTGAAAATTAAAAAGTTATCGTCAGTATTTTATCTTCCAGGATACGTATTATTTTCTCCAGTTCAAAACAGACTTCAATTAAATTTAATTACAGTAGACTTCCGTTTCTTTTAACGCTCGCTTGTTTTAACGTTCACTTGTTTTCACCTCCCTACACTCACTTCTTTGAACTTCTCATCTACCACCACGGTCCCTATACAGGCTGTACGGTTACGCCCTCGACAAAGGCTGACCAATTAAAAAGAGTCCCGAAGATCGGGAAGCTTTGAATTGAATATTTTATCATGACGTTATGGGAATGCACTTTTGCGAGAAAATACTCTAAACGAAAAAGTAAGTCATAAATGTACGAACAGTAATATTTCTCAAGTGTAGAATGTATTTTCTGACTCATGTTCCATTCTTTTGTGGATTCACGACCTTTCAGTTTCACAAAATAAAATAGAATATACTTAATTTCAGGTTACTTTCAGGTAATTTCAGTTACTTTTCAACTGCGCATGTACCGAAAATCATTATTATTGATAGTGCATATTTATTAATTTCAAATCGACCCGCGCTTTTCCGCACATGCGCAGTTGAAAGGGTTGCTTAGAGCAAGCGCGGCGATACAAGGCCGAGCAGCCAATAAACGTCGCTTGATAAAAATTAACTGCGTAATTGCGGTAGAGGTGGGGGCCCCTCTAGCGTAAAAAGAAACGGTCGGGAACGTTTCAAAGACGCAAAAACAAACGGAAGTCTACTATAATAAATTATTTTGATTAAAAATTTAACTTTTCAATTGTCTGTTACAATTCAACTATTTGGTTTTTTATTTGAAAGAATGAGCGTCTCTATTAATACCTTATTGTCGTGAAAAATCAACATATTCACCCCATTTTATCATTTTAGGCTCTCATTTTTGAGCCCAAAATTATCTCAAAAAGGGGGGGGGGGATATGGCGATTTTTCACGGCAATAGGGTAATAATAACGGCGTAAATGATTACAAATAAAATTATTCGATATATGAGTATGAAATGCTTTAAATTCCTGATATTCCAAAAAAAAAATTGCATTTTCGACAAAACAGATGAACTTAAAAAAAAAATGAACTTTGAACAAAAAAGATAAATTTTGCATCAAACCAGATGAAATTTCAACAAAGTGCATGAATTTTCAACGAAATAGTTAAATTTTAACTGAAAATAGAATAGTTAAATTTTTAATCCAAAAAATTAATTGTCAAACAAAAACAAATTTTCCATAAAATAGTTCAATTTTTTAATAAGGAGATGAATTTTATAACTAACATGATAAGTTTTCAAACAAAAAATTAGTTTTTAACAAAGCAGTTCAACTTTCAATCAAGAAGAAACAAAAAACGAATTTTCAACAAAATAATTAAATTCTCTGCCAAATCGATAAATTTTCAACCAAAAAAATAAAATTTAAGAAAATTGTTCAACTTCTAACCAAGCAGTTAAATTTCCAAACAAAAAGATTTATCTTCAATTAAGAAGAAACAAAAAACGAATTTTCAATGAAATAGTCAAATTATGTATCAACCAAAACGACAAATCTTCAACCAGAAAAGTAAGTTTTTCATAAAAATTTTCAACTTTTAACCAAGCAGTTAAATTTAAAAAAATACAAATTTTCAAACAAAATACATAAATTTTCAATCAGAAAATAGAATAGTTAAATTTTCAGTTACAAAAATTAATTTTCAACCAAATAGATGAATCTCCAAATAAAAAAAAATAATTTTGAACAAACTATTTCTACTTTCAAACAAGAAGTTGGATTTTTAAATAAAAAAATAAAAAAATTTCAATCAAAAAAGGTCAATCGATGAATCTTCAATCAGAATATTAAATTTTAAATAAAATTTTTGGACTTTTAACCCAGCAATTGAATTTTTAAGCAAAAAAGATGAAATTAAAAAAAAATACATAATCCAGTAAAAAAAATAAATTTTTTATCAAAAAAAAGAACAGTTAAATTTTCAGTAAAAAAAATTAATTTCAAACTAAATAGATAAATCTTCAAATGAAAAAAAAAATAATTTTTAACAAACTAATTCTACTTTCAACCAAGTAGTTGAATTTTTATCCAAAAAAAACATGAAATTTCAATTTTTAAAAATATCAATTTTTGCCCAAAAAAGACGAATTTTCAACAAAATAGTTAAATTTTCAACCAAATCGATGAATCTTTAATCAAAAAAGTAAATTTTTAACAAAATTGTTTAACTTTTAATCATGCAGTGTAACTTGCAACTAGAAAGACGAATTTTCAATCCAAAAATAGAAGAGTTAAATTTTCAACAAAAAAAAATAATTTGCAACCAAACAGGTAAATATTTAAACGAAAAAAGAAAATTTATTTTTAACAAAATAGTTCAAGTTTTAACCAAGTAGTTGAATTTTTAACAAAAAAAAAACATGGAATTTTCAACAAAATACATGAATTTTCAACTAAAAAAGGTCTATTTGCAATCCAAAAATAGAATAGTTAAATTTTCAGTTGAGAAAATTAATTCTCAACCAAACAAATGAATGTTTAAACGAAAAAAAATTTCTTTAACAAAATAGTTCGATTTTCAACCACGTAGTTGAATTTTTAACCAAAAAAAGTATTAACTTCAACTTTTAAAAATATCAATTTTTGACCAAAAAAGACAAATTTTCAACTAAATAGTTAAGATTTCAATAAAATACATGAATTTTCAACTAAAAAAGATCAATTTGCAGTCCAAAAATAAAACAGTTAAATTTTCAGTCAGAAAATTAATTTTTAACCAAAAAAATGAATGTTCAAACGAAAAAAATTTTTTAGCGAAATAGTTCCATTTTTTAACCAAGCAGTTGAATTTTTAACCAAAAAAGATTGAATTTTAATTAAAGATCAATTTTCGACCAAAATAGACGAATTTTCAACTAAAAAATATCAAATTTCAACCAATAATAAAAAAGTTAAAAGGATGAATTTTCAAGAAAGTGGTCAATCTTCAACCGAAAGAATAAATTTTCAACCAAGGAAGTTGAATTATCAACGAAAATTGTAATAGTGGATATTTCAGCCGAAAAAAAAAGTTGAATCCTCAACCAAAATGAAATAATTTCAAGCCAAATGCATTTTTAACCCAAAAAGATGTAATTTTAACGAATAAATTAAATTTTTGATTATAAAAAAGGCGCATTATCAACAAAATAGTTGAATTTTCAGTTAAAAAAGATCAATTTTCAACCGAAAATAAAATAGTTAAATTCTCAATGATAAAATAGAAGTTTCAACCACAAAAACAAATTTTCACCAAAATCATTAAATTTTCAACCAAAAAGATGAATCCATAACAACAAAAAGTAATAATTTTTAAGCAAAAAAAATGTAAAAAAAGATTTATTAACGAAAAATGTAATAGTTGATATTTTAAACAAAGAAATATTTTAATTTAAAATGAAAAACAGCTTAATTCAACAAAAAGGCAAATTTTCAACAAAAAAATGAACCTTCATTCAAAAAAGGTAAATTTTCAACCAAAAATAGAGATGTTAATTTTTCAATTGAAAAATTAATTTAAAAAAAACAACATTTTTTCAAATAGTATTTTTTAAATGGTAGATATTTTATACATAAAAGATTTTATTTTTTAATTAAAAACAGTTTAATTCAACAAAAAAGACAAATTTTCAACAAAATAATGAATTTAATCTAAAAAAGATAAATTTACCACCAAAAATAGAGATATAAATTTTTCAATTCAAGAAATTAATTTTTAACCAAACAGGTAAATCGTTAATAAAAACAATAAATTTTAAACAAAGTAGTTTACCTTTTAACAAAGTAGTTGATTTTTTAACAAAAAATATAAATTCTCAACAAAAAATTTGATACTTGATATTGCAAACAAACAAAAAACATCAACATTCAGCAAAATAATTGAATCCCCATCCAAAATAAATTATCGATTTTCAGCCAGAGTTTTATTTTTATCAAAAAAAAAAAGATAAAAATTCTACCAATAGATGGGTTTTCAAACAAAATAGATAAATTTTTAACCAAGAAGACTAAATTTCTACCACAAATATAACATTAGATATTTAATTGAAAAGAATTAACTTTTCAACCAAAAAAGATGAATTCACAATCAAACCAAATTAATTTTCTACCAAAAAAGACGAATTTTAAACAAAATAATTGAATCCTCCACCAAAACAGATTAATTTTCAACTAAGCCGTTCCATTTTCAACCAGTAGAAATCAATTTTTAATCTAAACACTTTAATTTCAACAAAATGTCTAAATTTTCAACCAAATAAACTAATCTTTAACGCAAAATTTTGTTTACAAAGTAAATCAACTTTTAATTAAGTTACCTAATTAAATTTTCAATTAAAAAAAGACATCTTTTTGACAAGAGAGTTGAATTTTTGATAAAATAATTAAATTTTCAACCAAAAAAGATTAATTCTGAACCAAAAATATAACAGTAGACTTTTCAATTAAAAAGTCAATTAAAAATTGACTTTCCACCAAAAATAATTGGGTTTTTTCATTGGGTTGGGCATGTAAATTTCACATAAAATAAAAGTTCTGAAATATAACTACTTAATTAAATGAATTAAATCATAAAAGCCTTTTTACTCACTTCTTGGTCGGTCGGTACCATTCGCTGCAGCAATTCTACATTTTCCAAGGAAAGTACTTTCAGATCTAGAGCGTTTACTGCCGTAATTACTTTTTCTACAGGCATCTCCATTTTTCTTCTCGATAT
Source organism: Amphibolips quercusostensackenii (assembly GCA_032357855.1). Taxonomy (NCBI): domain Eukaryota; kingdom Metazoa; phylum Arthropoda; class Insecta; order Hymenoptera; family Cynipidae; genus Amphibolips; species Amphibolips quercusostensackenii. The sequence goes on from JAUELO010000316.1 coordinate 2,050,580, forward strand.
TGCTGAAGAAATTAAAAATTCATTAATAGTTTCCAGCTAAAGACATTTTTCTTTGAGTAATAATAGAGAATACAAAAATTCTTTTCTTTTAAAAAACCCGCATATAGCATGTACACTGAACGAAATTCCGAAAAACTCTATTAAATAATTGAATCTTCAACAAAGTAGTAGAATTTCTAGCCAAATACGTAAATTTTCTAACTGAAAATATGAATTTTTATAAAAATATTTGAATTATTTACCAAAAAAGGTGAATTTTTAAACAAATAGTTAAGTTTTTAAACAAAAATATGACTTTTTTATCAAAAAGATTATTGTCCTGCATGAACGAGGGATTTTGAAATTTAATTTTTTCAAATAGGTGAATTTTCAACTAGAAAGGATCAATTTTCTACCAAAAATGGCATAGCTGCATTTTTAGATAAAAATATTAATCTTCAACAACAATAAATCAACAAAATAATTGAACTTTCAACTAGAGATGATTTTTCATCAAAATGATGAATTTTTAATTAGGTAGTTTAATTTTCATCCAAATAGATGAATTTCTACCAAAATAGTTCAATTTTCAACAAAAAATATACATTTGGAACACAAAAGTTAATGTGCAACGAAATAGTTGAATTTTCTACAAACAAAAAAATATTTTTAAACTAAATAGTTGAGTCTTCAACTAACTAAAAAGAATTTTTAACAAAAGTCTTTAACATTTAACAAAATAGTTGGATTTTTATCTAAAAATGATAAAAAATTTACTTTGAACTTAAAAGCACCTATTTTCAGTTAAAAACAAAAAAAAACCAACCAAAAACAGAATAGTCAAATTTTCAGTCGGAACAACAAATTTTTAACCAAGAAAATGAATTTTTAACTCAAATTAGGAATCTTCAACCAAAAAATTAATTTTTCACCAGTTGAATTTTCAATCCAAAAGAATAATTTTCAATTAAAAGAGATAAATTTGCAATAAATGGCATTAATTCTCACCTAAATAGAAGAAACATTTCCACCAAAAATAAAATAGTTAAATTTTCAGTTAAAAAAAGAAATTTTAAACAAAACAGATCAATTTTCAACCAAACGAATGAATTTTTTACCAAAAAGATAAAGTTTCGACTAATGAGATTGCTTTTTTATTAAAGAAGACAAATTTTCAACAAAATAATTGAATTTTCACCTCAAAACGGATACATTTTTAACTTATAATAGTTAAATTTTGAGTAAAAACATTTTTCAACTTATAATAGTTAAATTTTCAGTAAAAAAAAATTTCAAACAAACAGATGAAATTTTAAGAAGACTGAATTTCTATAAGAAAAAATATCAATATTGTTAAACAAATAGAGTAGTTCAATTTCAATTTGAAATTTATTTTTAATTTGAAAAAAAAAACTAATTTTCGACCAAAGTAAGCAATTTTCAATCAAAAAGATTAATTTTTAACAAAATACATACATTTTCACAAAAATATTTGAATTTAAGGGTTTTTCAACCTTGAGTTAAATTCTTAAATGAAAAACATAAATTTTTAACATAAAATAAAATATTTTAATTGCCGAAATTACAATTTTTTAACAAAAAAAAAAAAATTAATTTCCTACCAAAAATTTAAATTTTCATAAAAATAGTTTAATTTCTAACCAAATACCTAAATTAAAACCAGAAATATAAATTTTTGACAATTAAGTTAATTGTCGACCAAATAATTTAATAATTAAATAAAAAACGAATTTTCAACAAAAGAAATGAATTTTTAACTAGAAAAGATCAATTTTCAGTAAAAAAAAAATCAATTTTTAACCAAAAATGGAACATTTAAATTAATAAAAAAATTAATTCTCAGCCAACAAAAAGAAGAGAATTTGTAAAAAAATAGTTATATTATCAGCAAAAGATATGAATTTTAAATTTAAAAAAATGATAAATCTGAAAAAAAAATAAATTTTCAACAAGAGTTCAACCCAAAAGATGATTTTTTAATTGCATTTTCCAGCAAGAATATTAATGTTCTACCAAAAAACATTTTTATTTGAAAAAATTAATTCTCAATAAAAAAAAAATATATATATATATATTCTCAACAGAATATTAACATTTTCAACGGAAGAAATAAATCTTCAACCAGAGAAATGAATCTTCAACCAAATTTTTTTTTTTTATGAAGTAATTCAGCTTTTAATTAAGTTACCTAATTGTAAAAAAAAAATAAAAAAAAAAGAATTTTCAAGAAAATTGTTACATGTTTAACAAATGAGATGAATTTTCAACAAAGTACATAATTTTTAAAAAGTGCAGAATTTTCAGCAAAGTACATAATTTTCAATAAAATTGTTGAATCTTAAAGCCAAAAAGACGAATTATCTACAAAAAAAGTTGAACTTTCAGCCCGAAAATATAATTTGTTAACAAAAAAATTAATTTCCAATTAAAAGATAAATTTTTAATTAAAATGATGAATCTTGACAAAAAAAAAATAATTTTTAACAAAAGAGTAACTTTCAACCAATTAGTTTGAATTTTCATCCAAAAAGTTGAATTTTTAACGACAAATGTAATATTTGATATTTCAACCAAAAAAGATCTTAATTTTAAATAAAAAATAGTTTTATTCAACCTAAAAATACGAACTTTAAACTAAGAAAGATTTTCCAGTTAAAAGAGAAAAAGTTTTAACCTAACTGTTAAATTTTTAAGCAAAAAATTAATTACCAACCGTGAAAATTAATTTTCTACCAAAAAGGATGAAATTTCAACCAAAATTTTAAATTTTCAACTAAAAAAAAAAAACAAATTTTAACTAAAAATTGAATAGTTAAAATTTCAGTCAACAAAATTATTTATCAACAAAGATAAAAAATAATTTTCAACAAAAAGTTGAAAAAAATTTTTTTTTAAGTTGAAAGTTCAACTAGAATAATCAAATTATTTGTACAAAAAATTATTTTTCAACCCACCAAAAAAACGGATTTTTAAAAAATAGATAAATTTTCAACCAAAAAGATAAATTTTAAAATAAGATGATGAATCTTAACCGAAAAAAATTAATTTTTTACAAAAAAATCTAACTTTCAACCAAGTAGTTCAAATTTTTTACCAAACATTTGGATTTTCAACTAAAAAAATCAATTTTCAACCAAAAATGGAATAGTTAAATTTTCAGTTAAAAAAGTTAATTATCAAGAAAGATAAAGAAGAATTTCTACAAAACATATAAATTTGCAACCGAAGTGAAGAATTTCCAACTAATATGTCAAATTTTCAAAAAAAAAAAGTTGAATTTCAAATAAAATACATGAATTTTCAACTAAAGAAGATTATTTTTCAACCAAAAATTCGATAGTTAAATTTTTAGTTAAAAAAATTAATTTTCAACCCAAAAACAATGAATTTTTAACAAAATACGCGAATTTTCAATCAAACATTTAAATTTTCAATAAAAGAGATGAATTTTCAACTAAAATTATGATTCTTTAACGAAAAACGGAGTTTTCAAAATAATAATTGAATCCTCAACCAGAACAGATTAATTTTTAACCAACACGTTGCATTTTTAATTAAAAAAGGATGGAATTTCTACTTAAAAAGATCAATTTTCTACCAAGCAAGATTTTTCGGTCAAGAAAAAAAGAACTTCAAATAAATTATCGAATTTTAAAGCTTAAAGGAAAAAAATTCTACAAAACAGTTGAATTTTCAAACCAAAAATTTGAGTTTTTATCAAAAAAGTTCATTTTTAGCCAAATAGTTGAATTTTCAACCAAACTGTTGCATTTTAAAATAAAAAAAACGAATTTCCTTCAAAATAGTTTAATTCTCGAGCTGAAAATATTAATTTTCAATCCAAAATTTAATTTTCAACACAAAATTTAATTTTCAACCAAACAAATTAATTTCTAACAAAGTAGTTAAAGTTTCAACCCAAAACGACAAATTTTCAACAAAATAGTTTAATAAATAGTTTTTTTTTAAATAGTTTAATCCAGTAATACAAAGCTACTTTTACAAATGAAAAAAAACATTATTATTTACTTATGGTATAAGGTATAAGGAGAAGTTGGAGGAGGAGGGTCAATGAGGAGGGGAAGTGAGGAGAGAAGGGGTTTGTGGTGTAGAGGAAGAGAAGGAGAGAGGATAGAAGAAAGATTGAAGGGGAGGGGAGAAGATGATGATTAAGAAGACGATGGTATAAGGAAAAGGTGAAAGGGGAGGGGCGATGTGGAGGGGAAGTAAGGAGAGAAAGGGTGTGTGGTGTAGAGGGAGAGAAGAGTAGGCAGAGAAGATGAGGATTAAGAAGAGGATGATATAAAGTAGGGGGTGAAGGAGGTGAAGGGGGAGAGGCGACTAGGAGGGAAAAGCGACGAGAGAAAGGGTGAGTGGTGTAGAGAAAGAGAGGCGAAGGCGGAAAAGATGAGGATTAGGAAGAGGATGGTATAAGGAGAAGTTGGAGGGGAAGGGGCAATGTGTAGGGGAAATAAGAGAAATTGTGTGCGGTGTATAGGAAGAGAGGGGGAGAGGAAAGAAGAAAGATTAGATGGGAGAAGAGATGATGATTAAGAAGAGGATAATATAAGGAGAAGGTGAAGGGGACGGGCAATGTGGAGGGGAAGTGAGGAGACAAATGGTAAGTGGTGTACAGGAAGAGAGGGGGAGAAGGAAGCAGAAAGATTAAGGCGGAGGGAAGAATATGAGGATTCGGAAGAGGATGATATAAGGTGGGTGTGGATAGGTATGGGCGATTTGGAGGGGGCGCGAGGAGAAAAATGCGAGTCGTGTAGAGAAAGAGAGGGGGAGGCGGAAAAGACGATGAGGATTAGAAAGAGAATAATATAAGGAGGGGGAGGGGCGATGAGGAGGGGGGAAGAGAGGAGAGAAAGGGTGAGTGGTGTAGAGGAAGAGGGTGAAAGAGAAAGATTAAGGGGGAGTAAGGGGATGAGATATTGAGGGGAAGACAGAAATGGAGAGATGGGGAAGAGGAGGTGAGTAGGGAGAGGGGATGAAAGCTTGGGAGAAGGGAGATAAAAAGATGGAGGGGAAGATATATCTTACCAATATTTCGTAATCTTGTGTGCTCAAGAAGAGAAACATTTTCAGGCTTCTTGAATCTTTTGCTTGGAAAGCTCTGAAGTCCGTCGATTTCGCTGTTGCCATTGGCAATGTGTCCACCCATTCCAATTTTGAATCTCTCTTCAAAATCGGAAAAGTCAATAAAGCTGTGAAGCCGGTCGTCATCCAGCTCATTGAAAATTGTACCTCGAACTTGATTTGGTTTAAGGGCAACCCAATTGAGCGTAGGAAGTTTGTATTTCGTTTGTACCTGTTAACACAAAAATTAGTAACAATAATCTTTGAATTCAGAACCAAATGATTGTAAAACAGGAGAAAGAGAGTGATGATTTTTCAACAAAGTAAATACATTTTTAATTAAAAACGATAGATTCTCAAACAAAAATATAACAGCAGACTTTTTAATTAAAAAGCATTAACTTTCAACCAAAAAAAAAATTACTTTTTTTAATAAAAGATGAATTTTACATCCAAAAGAACAAGGTTTTAACCAAAAGAGACAAATTCCGACCCAAAAAGATAATAATAGAATTTTCAAATAAAAAGAATCAACTTTAAACGAAAAATATTTAAATTTTTTTATCTTATCAAGGAGCGTTCACATATTACGTTACTTGTACCAATTGAAATTCACCAATTTTAAATATTTTTTCATTATTATAAGGAATACAAAATAATAATATTAATACAATATAAAAATTTTAAATAACTATTTACTTGTTAAA
>JAUELO010000316.1:2073765-2084305 GCA_032357855.1 Amphibolips quercusostensackenii
AAAATTAAATTACTCGGTTGAAAGTTAAAATTTTTTCCAAAAATTTATTTTATTATTCAAAAAGCGATTTTTTTATTGAACAATCAATTACTAATTCAACTATTTGATGGAAAATTGTTTTTTGAATTAATTTTTTAATTGCAAATTTAGTTATTCTATTTCTGTTTGAAATAAAGATACAATGTCCCCATTTGAACTAAAATTCTTTAAACTTCACAATTTTTTTTTACATTTACAATAGAAACAAAAATAATACTTTATATATTATATAATATTTCAGCTATTTTCAATATTATTCAATCCTATTAAGAAAAAATCAGATTATTTACAAATTCATAATTGTTCACAATTAAAATTATAACATTTTTTAAATCAAAAATTGACAATAGGCGCGCTACCTTGGTAAATAAAAAACTTTTCAGTAGCAAGATTTCGTCTAAGCAAGATGTTTATTTCACAATAGACTAAAAGATTTAAATTACTCTTCGCATTTCAATAAAATAACTGTTTTAAAAGCAAAAAAAAATCAAGTTTGAGGTTCTCGTAAAAAATTCAAGTTCAAGGGTCTCGTGAAAAATTCAAGGAGATTTCCAGGTTTTCAAGGTTTAAAAAAAATTCAAGGAGAATCCCAGGTTTTCAATGTTTTCAAGGTCGCTGAACACCCTGCTAGTTTTTATTTAATTTTTAAAGATTCATTGTAATTAAAATTAAAACTAAATATAAAAAACTTCTAAAAAAAATCGAAAAAAAGTCGCAGGTTCCGAACCCCACGTTCGAAATCTTTGGAAATTTAAAGTTCAGCTTACCTGCAAATCTTCGCTTTCCGTATGCCTAAGTTTTTCAAGGTACTCGTCGAGACCGAGTTTTGTAAACTCGTACTGTAAGTGTACCCTGAAGTTCATGTCGTCCACTGAATGCACGACAATGTTCACAAACTGCATACACGCAACCATAAATTCTATGTGAAAATTGTCGTACTGTGTGAAATAAGCCATCAGTGTCGTGAATCTCCGCCTTTCAGAGCAAACTTCCTTGAAATTGTCAAAAGCTGAGAGAATTATTTCGTGTCCGCCTTTGACTAAACAAATTGCCGCTAGCAGCTCCAACACCAAGGCTTTCGTCCTGAAACGTCATAATATTTAATTTAACAATTACCAAAAATCATAACGAAAAAAATCGAAAAAAAGGGGAAATAGGTTCATTTTTTCACGAAAAAAGGAAAAAAATCTGGGGAAAATTCCCTGCTAATTCCAGGGTTTTTTTTCACTGCGAATCAATTAAAATATTTCGCATTTTTTAACAGATAAATTATATTCGAGATATTCTTAAATATATCATCGCCAAAGATTAGTTAAATAATTAAATAATACAAAAAACGTAATTCATCATTTCCCGAATTTTTCTTAAAGTCCGTGATTTTAAATTAATATTCAAACAAATTTTTATTATATCGTTTTATATTCAAAATTCGGTACATATGAAGGTAACTGAAAATAAATTATTGCATTTTTAACCAGATAGATGATTTTTTGACAAAATAATTGAATTTTCAACCAAAAAGATTAAATTTCTACAAAAAAAAAGACCTTTTTTTAACAAAATACATGAAACTTTAACCAAAGAGTTGAATTTTAAACTAAAAAGGATCAATTTTCAACTAAATAGTTGCATTTTGAACTAAAAAAAAAAAAACATTTTTAACCAAAAAATGGAACTGATTAATTGTTGGTTAAAAAATTAATTTTCCACACAAAAAAACAGCTTTTCAATCAAAGTGATTAATTTCCTGAAATTTTGGAATATTTAATTAGAATATTTATATTTTCAGTTTAAAATAATTTTAGAGAAAAAAACTAATAAGAAAAAATAATTAAATTTTCAAACAAAGGGATGAACTTTCAACTAGAATGATAAATCTTTAACTAGAATTGTTGAATTTAAAAAAAATGAAAAAAATGAATTTTCATCTAAAATTATAAATCAACTAGAATGCTTAAAATTTTCAACAAAGAAAATTAGTTATTACCAAAAATACGAATTAACGAAGAAAATACATTAATTTTTAACTAAAAAAGCTAAATTGTCAAAAAAATAAATGAATGGTTAAAGTTTCAGTTAAAAAAATTAATATTCAAGCAAAGAGATGAATTTTCAATTAAAATAATGAAATATTTCATTAAAATAGTTATATTTTCAATTTTAAAAAATTTAAGAGGAAAAAGCAACTAATTTTCTTAAAAAATTGTTACATTTTCCACCAAAGTGATGAATCTTCAACTGGAATAGTTGAATTTAAAAAAAAAAATGAATTTTCATCTGAAATTATAAATCTTTATCTGAAATAGTTGAATTTTCAACCAAGACGATTAACTTTTACCAAAAAAAGACAAATTTTCAACAAACTATATGAATTTTCAACTCAAAAAGATAAATTGTCAATAAAAAAATGAATAGTTAAATTTTCAGTTAAGAAAATTAATATTCAAACGAAAGGATGCATTTTCAACTAAAATGATTAAATATTTAATTTAAATACTTACATTTTCAGTTTAAAAAATTGAAAGAAAGAAAAATTAATTTTTTAAAAAATAGTTACATTTTCAAATAAAGTGATAAATTTTCAACTATGATGATGAATCTTCAACTGGAATAGTTGAATTTTAGAAAAACAAAAAACAAAAATTTAACTAAAATTATGTATCTTTAACCAAAAAGGACGAATTTTTAATAAAATACATGAATTCTCAACTAAAAAAGTTAAATTGACAATCAAAAATTGAATGGTTAAATTTTCAGTTAAAAAAATTATCATTCAAGTGAAGCGATGAATTTTCAAGTAAAATATTAGAATATTTAATTAGAATAGTTACATTTTCATTTTTAAAAAATTTTACAGAAAAGAAACAACTGATTTTTAAAAAATAGTTAAATTTTCAAACAAAGTGATGAATTTTTAACTAGAATGATGAATCTTCAACTAGAATAGTTGACTTGAAAAAAAAGCGGAAAAAAATGGATTTTTAACAAAATTTATAAACCTTTAACTAGAATACTTAAAATTTTCAGCCAAGATAATTTTTACCAAAAAGACGAATTTTTAACAAAATACATTAACTGTTAACTGAAAAAGCTAAATTGTCAAAAAATAAATGAATGTTTAAATTTTCCGTTAAAAAAATTATTATTCAAATGAAGAGATGAATTTTCAACTAAAATATTGAAATATTTAATTAAAATTGTTACATTTTCAGTCTAAGAAAATTTTAGAGAAAAAAAACAACTAATTTAAAACAAAAATACATTTTCAAACAAAGTGATGAATTTTCAACTAGAATTATAAATCTTCAACTAGAATGGTTGAATTTAAATGCAAAAAAAAAAGAATTTTCAACTAAAATTATAAAACCTTAACTAGAATACTTGAAATTTTCAACCAAGAAAATTAATTTTGATCAAAAAGACGAATTTTCAACAAAATACATTAATTTTTAACTAAAAAAGCTAAATTGTGAAAAAATAAATGAATGGTTGAATTTTCAGTTGAAAAATTAATATTGAAGCAAAGAGATGAATTTTCAATTGAAGTAATAAAATCTTTCATTAGAATAGTTATATTTTCAGTTTTAAAAAATTTAAGAGGAAAAAACCAACTGATTTTCGAAAAAAATTGTTACATTTTCAACCAAAGTGATGAATCTTCAACTGGAATAGTTGAATTTTAAATAAACAAAAAACATGAATTTTTAACTAAAATGATAAATATTTAGCTAAAATAGTTAAATTCTCAACAAAGAAGATTAACTTTTACCAAAAAAGACGAATTTTCAACAAAATATATAAAAAAATTTAACTCAAAAAGCTAAATTGTCAATACAAAAATAAAAAGTTAAATTTTAAGTTAAGAAAATTAATATTCAAACGAAAAGACGCATTTTCAACTAAAATGATTAAATATTTAATCAGAATAGTTACATTTTCATTTTTTTAAAAATTTAAAGAAAAAAAATTAATTTTTTAAAAAATAGTTACATTTTCAAATAAAGTGATAAATTTTTAACTATAATGATGAATCTTCAACTGGAATAGTTGAATTTTAAACAAACAAACAAAAAAAAATTTTAACTAAAATTATGTATCTTTAACCAAAAAAGACGAATCTTCAATAAAATACATGAATTCTCAACTAAAAAAGTGAAATTGTCAATCAAAATTTAAATGGTTAAATTTTCAGTTAAAAAAATTATCATTCAAGTGAAGCGATGAATTTTTAAGTAAAATATTGAAATATTTAATTAGAATAGTTACATTTTCATTTTTTAAAAATTTTACAGAAAAAATAGTTAAATTTTCAAACAAAGTGATGAATTTTCAACTAGACTGATGAATCTTTAACTAGAATAGTTGACTTAAAAAAAAGGCAAAAAAAAAGAATTTCCAACTAAAATTATAAAACTTCAACCAGAATACTTTATATTTTTAACAAAAAAAATTAATTTTTACCAAAAAGACGAATTTTGAACAAAATACATTAATTTTTAACTAAAAACGCTAAATTATCAAAAAATAAATGAACGGTTAAATTTTCGGTTAAAAAAATTAATATTCAAGAGAAGAGATGATTTTTCAATTCAAATAATGAAATATCACATAGAATAGGTATATTTTTAGTTTTAAAAAATTTTAGAGGAAAAAAACAACTAATTTTCGAAAAAAATTGTTACATTTTCAAACAAAGTTATAAAGCTTAAACTATAATGATAAATCTTTAACTAAAATAGTAAATTTTCAACCAAGAAGATTAACTTTTACCAAAAAGCGAATTTTCAACAAAATATATGAATTTTCAACTCAAAAAGCTAAATTGTCAATACAAAAATAAACAGTTAAATTTTAAGTTAACAAAATTAATATTCAAACGAAAAGATGAATTTCCAACCAAAATGATTTAATATTTAATTAGAATACTTACATTTTCAGTTTTAAAAAAATTTAAAGAAAAAAAAATATTAATTTTTTTAAAAATAGTTACATTTTTAAGTAAAGTGATAAATTTTCAGCTATAATGATGAATATTCAACTGGAATAGTTGATTTGTAAAGCAAAAAAAATGAATTTTCAACTGAAATTATTAATATTCAACTAGATTAATTGAATTTTCTACTAAGAAAATTAATTTTTACCAAAAAAGACGAATTTAAAAAAAAATACATGGATTTTCAACTAAAAAAGATAAATTGTCGATCTAAAAATTAAAGGTTAAATGTTCAGTTAATAAAATTAATATTCAAGCGAAAGATGAATTTTCAACTAAAATGATCAAATATTCAATTAGAATACTTACATTTTTATTTTTGAAAAATTTTAAAGAAAAAAAACAACTAATATTTGAAAAAAATTGTTACATTTTCGAAAAAAAAGATGAATCTTCAATTATAATGAAGAATCTTTAACTAGAATAATTGAATTTTAAACAAACAAAAAAATGAATTTTCAACTAAAATGATTAAATATTAAATTAGAATACTTACATTTTCAGTTTTAAAAAAATTTAAAGAAATAAAAGTATTAATTTTTTTTAAAATAATTATATTTTTAAAGAAAACGATGAATCTTTAACTGGAATAGTTGAATTTTAAACAAACGAAATAAATTTTGAATAAAATACACGAATTCTCAACTAAAGAGTTAAACTGTCAATCAAAAATTGAATGGTTAAATTTTTAGTTTAAAAAATTGTTATTCAAGTTACAAAATGAATTTGCAACTAAAATCTTGGAATATTTAATTCAAATAGTTACATTTTCAGTTTAAACAAATTTTAGAGGAAAAAAAAGAACTAATTTTCGAAAAAAATCGTTACATTATCTAACAAAGTGATGAATTTTCACTAGAATGATGAATCTTCAACTGGAATACTTGAATTTCTACCAAAAAGATGAATTTTTATCAAACTGATAAACTTTCAATTAAAATGATGAATCTTCAACTAGAATAGTTGAATATAAAATTAAAAAAAAAACTAATTTTCAACTAAAATGATGAATCTTTACCTGAAATAAATGAATTTTCAACCAAAAAGATAAATTTTTGCCAAATAAAAGACGAATTTTCAACTAAGAAAGATAAATTTTCAACTAAAAAATATAAATTGTCAATAAAAAAATCAATGGTTTAATTTTTAGTTAAAAAAATGAACATTCCATGCGAAGAAATAAATTTTCAACTAAAATTATATAATATTCAATGAGAAAAGTTACATATTTAATTTTTGAAAAATTTAAAGGAAAAAAAACTAATTTTTCAAAGAATAGTTACATTTTCAAACCAAGTGATGAATTTGCAACTGGAATGATGAATCTTCAACTGAAATATTTGGGTTAAAAAAAAAATAATAAATTTTTAACTAGAATAATGAATGTTTAACTGAAATAGTTAAATTTTCAACCAAGAAGATTAACTTTTAACTAAAATTATGTTTTCAGTTTGAAACAAAATTTTTTAACTAAAATAATGAATCTTTAACTGAAATAGTTAAATTTTCAACTAAGCAGTTTAATTTTGACCAAAAAAGACGAATTTTCAACAAAATGTATGAATTTTTAACTAAAAAATGATAAATCGTCATTAAAAAAATTAATAGTTAAATTTTAAGTTAAAAAATTAATATTCAAGCGAACAGAAGAATTTTCAACTAAAAAGATGGAATATTTATTTAGAATAGTTTACACTTTCATTTTTTAAAAAGTTTTAGAGAAAAAAACTAATTAAAAAATAATTATTACATCTTCAAACAAAGTGATGAATTTTCAACGAAGAAAATGAACTTTTAACTAAAATTATGAAATATTCAACTTAAATAGTTATATTTTCAGTTTAAAAAAATTAATTTTCAACCAAAAATGAAACAAGATTTCAAAAAAAAAAATAGTACATTTTTCAACCAAAGAGATGAATTTTCAATTATATTGACGAGTCCTTAACCAAAGAATATTAATTGATATTACCAAGGGATTTTAAGGAAATTTAAGGGATTCCAAAGAATTAAAAAAAAAAATAAAAAAGTAAAAGTATCCTAGAAATTTTTCAATTTTTATGCATCAAATAATTTGTTTGATCTGCATTTCTTCATTAAAAAGAGAACTACCTGCAGAAATCAATTGAAAAATAAAATTCTTTGTTACTTTCAGAACTTTTTGGAAAAAGGCAGTGACCTTTTTACTTAGTTTTATTTGAGAGATAATAGTTTGCTTTTCATAATTCCTAACAAAAAAATAAATTTAACTTAATAACTGTAATCGCACTTTATTATAATTAATTTCAAAAATATTTGATTTATATATGTAGATTGAGCGCAAAAATATTTTAACTTTAAAGTTTTATTTAAACCCTAAATAGTTTAGTTTTCAATTAGTCGAATTTAAAAAAGTTGAAATATTAATTATAATAAATAATGTTTTTTAATATATATAATTATTTATTATAATAAATTATATTAAATAATAAATAATAAAAAATAATTATCTATTAATGGAAATCAATTATCTATAATTACTAGTAGACATTCTTACCTTAAACTTTTGTGCATTAGACTGAGCGCAATGCAGTTAATAGCCTCTCGATGTTGAATCACCATGTTAAATCCGTACTGTAAAAAAATCATTAGATTATATTTAGTTTTATTAATTTATTATTTTAGATTATTTTAGCAGATAAATTTAATTTTTTTATCAGGAATCTACTCAAAAGTTTAATTCTCTTCAAATTATCTTTTTTTTTATTTCAAAATTGTAAAAAAATTATAAATAAATTTTGACTATAAATAACAGTAGACATTAGGATGGTTCAAAAACGTCCTTTTTTAAAAAGACAAAACGCTTTTTAATTTTTTTTAATGATCGAATTAAAACAAACATTAAACTTCAACCAAAAACAGTTGATGAAAATTAACTTGTTACAAAACGAATTTTGATCAAAATAATTAAATTTTCAACCAGAGATGAATGTTGAGTCAAGAAATTATTGTTTAACAAAGTAATTCATTTTTGTACAATAACTAAAATTTTCACAAGAAAAAATAAAAAAGTAAATTTTTAAATATATTAATCAAATATTAAATTTCTACCAAAAGAGATAAATTTTCAAACCAAAAGGCAAATTTTCATCCAAATAATTAAATTTTCAGTTAAAAAATAATATTTAACATAAAAAAGAATTTTTAACAAAAGAGACTTTCAACTAAAAAATATGAATTTTCTACGAAAAAGATTATTTTCAACCCTATAGTTGAATTTTGTACAAAATAGTGAAATTTTTAACTTAAAAATATCAATTTTCCACGAAAAATCGAATAGATAAATTATCAGTAAAAAAAATTAATTTTTAATCTAAGAAAAAAAGAATTTTCCATAAAATAGGTGAATTTTTAACAAAAGATGAATCTTCAACAAAAAATATAGATCTATTTTTAACTTAAAAATATCAATTATCCATAAAAAATAGAAAAGTTAAATTGCCAGTAGCAAAAATTTATTTTCAAACAAAATTTTAATAAAATAGTTATATTTTCAACAAAGAAGATAAATCATCAACAAAAAAATGAATTTTTAACAAAAGAATTGAATTTTCAACCATAACAGATTTTTCAGTCAAAAAAGAAAAAAAAATTCCAACCACATTCTGGAAGTTTCAAGCCACAAAAAGACGAATTTTCGACCAATGCATACATTTTTTATTTAAAAATATAGATTTTTTTCCAAAAATGGAATAGTTAAATTACCAGTAGAAAAAAATTAATTAAAAAAAGCGAATTTTCAATAAAATAGTTAAATTTTCCACAAAAAAGATAACTCTTTAACAGAAAAATGAATTTTTAACCAAGAAATGAGCTTTCAACCAAGAAGACTAATTTTCCACAAAAGAGACGAATTTTTAGCAAATATACGGACTTTTAACAAAATAGTTGAATTTTCAACCCAAGGAGATAAATTTTTTACTAAGCAGATTAATTTTCTTACAAAAAGACAAATTTTCAGCAAATACATGCAATATAAACCAAAAAGTTTAATTTTCAACTGAAAGTTTATTTTTGAACCAAACAGCTGAATTTTCAACCGAAAAGGAGAATTTTCAACCCAGAAAAATAATGTTTTACCAAAAAAGACGAATTTTCAACATAATTGTTAAATTTTCAACAAAAGAGATGAATTTTCAATCAAAAAATTAATTTTTATCAAAATAATTGAATAATATTAATAATAATAATAAATAATTTTCACACAAGAAGATTAATTTTCTACCGAAAAAACGAATTTTCAACAAAATAGTTAAATTTTCAACAAAAGAGATGAATTTTCAATGAAAAAATAATTTTTATTAAAATAATTGAATTATTATAATAATGAATAATTTTTAACTAAGAAGATAAATTTTCTACCCCAAAAAAACAAATTTTCAATAAAACAGTTAAATTTTCAATGCAAAAATATCAATTTTCCGAAAAAAAGCGTGATCGTAAAATTATCAGCAGAAAAAATGTCTAAAAAAAACGAATTTTCAATAAAATAGTTAAATTTTCAACAAAAGAGATAAATCTTTAACAAAAGAAAAAGGTTTTTTTGTATTAAATAATTGAATTATTATAATAATGAATAATTTTCAACCAAGGAGAATTATTTTCTACCCAAAGAGATGAATTTTCAATAAAAAAATTAATTTTTCTCAAAATAATTGCATCATTATAATAATGAATAGTTTTTAACCAAGTAGATTAATTTTCTACCCAAAAACACGAATTTTTAATAAAATACTTAAATTGTCCATGTAAAAATATCAATTTTTCATAAAAAACGGAATAGTTAAATTATTAGTAGGAAAAAAATAAAAAAAAAAACCGAATTTACAATAAAATAGTTCAATTTGCAGAAAAAGAGATGAATCTTCAAAAAAAAATGAATTTTTTGCAAAACAATTAAATTATTATGATATTAAATAATTTTCGACGAAGAAGATTAATTTTGTACCCAAAAAGACGAATTTTCATAAAAATATTAAAACTTTCAATTTAAAAATATCAATTTTTCACAAAAAACGTAATAGTTAAATGATCAGTAGAAAAAAAACTTCTTAAAAAAAATGAATCTTGAATAAAATAGTTAAATTTTTAACAAACGAGATACAACTTCAACATAAAAATGAATTTTTAACAAAATAATTAAATAATTATAATAATGAGTATTTTTCAGCCAAAAAGATTAATTTCCTACCCAAACAGACCAATTTTCAACCAACACAAAAATTTTCATTTTAAAAATATCCATTTTCACCAAAAATGGAATAACTAAATTATCAGCAGAAAAAAATTAATTTTAAACAAAAAAAAAAAACGAATTTTCCACGAAATAGTTAAATTTCCAAGAATTTGATGAATCTTAAAAAAATGGATTTTTAACAATATAATTAAATTTTCAACCAAGAACGATTTTTCCGACAAGAAAGAAAAAAAAATCAACCATATTCTGAAATTTTAAGCCAAAAAGACGAA
>JAUELO010000316.1:2241604-2264730 GCA_032357855.1 Amphibolips quercusostensackenii
ATTTTTCAACAAAAAAGATTAATTTTGAACCAAAAGTTTAATTTTCTACCAAAAAATACGAATTTTTAAGCCATCAATTAAATTTTCAACAAATCAGTTTAGTTTTTAAGATAAAAAGTCAAATGTTTAGGAAGCCTTGAACTTCAAATTCCGAAAAGATCAATTTTTAACCAAAAAAGATTAATTTTTTTAACAAAATACAAAATAGTGGCATTTTCAAGCAAAAAATACTAATTTTCAACCATATAGTTAAATTTTCAACTAATTAGTTGAATTTGCCACCAAAAAAAGACACATTTTCAAAAAAGTAGTTTAATTCCCAACCAAAAAGATTCATTTACTACCAAAAAGACAAATTTTCAAACAAACAGTTGCATTTTAAAACAAATGAGTTTTCCAGGTAAGAAATCGAATATTTTAGAAAATCTTTGCCTTTTAACCCCGGAAAGATGAATTTTCAACAAAAGATTAATTTTCTACCAAAAAAAGACGAATTTTCAACCAATCAGTTGAATTTTAAATAAATGAGTTGAGTTTTCGAGATAAGTCGAATGTTTTAGAAAATCTTTATCTTTTAATCCCGAAAAGATAAATTTTCAACAAAAGGTTAATTTTCAACTAAGATAGATGAATTTTCACAATAAAATAATCATTTTTCACCAAATAATTGCATTTTCAAGCCAAAAATACGAACTTTCAACCAAATAGTTGAATTTTTAACAAAATAGCTGAATTTTCTTCAAAAAAAAAGACGAATTTTCAAGCAAATAGTTGACTTTTACGAATGTTTTAGAAAATCTTCGACTTTTACTCCCGAAAAAATGAATTTATAACAGAAGGTTAATTTTCAACCAAATAGTTGAATTTTCAACGAAAAAGATGAATTTCCTACCAAAAAGACGAATTTGTAACTAAATAGTTGAATTTTCAACAAATGAGTTGAGTTTTCAAGATAAAAAGTCGCATGTTTTAAAAATCTTTTACTATTAATCCCGAAATTATGAATTTTTAAGGAAAGGTTAATTTTCAACCTAAAAAGAAAAACTTTACCAAGCAGTTTCATTTTCAAGCAAAAAATACGAATTTTCAAACAAATAGTTAAATTTTCAACTAAATAGATGAATTTTCTACCAAACAAGATGATTTTTCAACCAAATAGTGACATTTTCAACTAAAAAGATGAATTTTGAATGGAAAGATTAATTTTCTACAAAAAAAGATGAATTTTCAACCCATCAGTTGAATTTTCAACCAAAAAGATTAATTTTCAACTCAATAGATCAATTTTCTACTAAAAAAGACGAATTTTCAACGAATTAGTTGAATTCACACCCAAAAATATGAATTTTCAACGAAAAAGATTAATTTTTAGCAAAACAGACGAATTTTCAACAAATCAGTTCAGTTTTCAAGATGAAAAGTCAAATGTTTAGAAAGTCTCGGACTTATAATCCCGAAAAGATGAATTTTCAACCAAAAGACGATGAATTTTCTAAATAAAATACAAAATAGTTTCATTTTCAAGCAAAAATTACGAATTTTCAACCAAATAGTTAAATTTTCAATAAAGTAGTTTGATTCCCAACCAAAAAAATTAATTTACTGCCAAAAAGACAAACTTTTAACCAAATAGTTTCATTTTCAAACAAATGAGTTTTCCAGATAAGAAATCGAATGTTTTAGAAAATCTTTGCTTTTCAACCCCTAAAAGATGAATTTTTAACAAAAGGTTCATTTTCAACCAAGAAAGATGGATTTTTAAAATGAAATAATAACTTTCCACCAAAGATGATTTTTTAACCAAATGTTCGAATTTTCAATCCAAGAAGACGAATTTTTAAAAGATTGTTGAATTTTCAATCAAGAATCATGACTCTTTAACCAAAAATTATTAAATTACAACCTTCAAGGATAAATTTTCTATCCAGCAAAACGTATGTTCAAAAAAACAGTTAAATGTTCGACCAAAAATAGATTAATTTTTAACAAAATAGTTCAAGTAACAATCAAATAATTAAGACTTCAAGCAAATAATTATTTTTTTACAAAAAAAAATTAATTCTGAATCAAAAACAAAATCTAAATAACTTATTTTTAATTAAAAAGTTACATATTCAGCTATTCTTTAAAAGTACACTCAAAGTCCCTTTCAATTTTTGTAATATTTATTAATGAAGCTACTTTTCTCGATTTTATAAACATTTTATAGCATTAATTTAGATATTTTCAAATACATAACCCGCTAGTTTGATGATTCCGAAAATTTAAAGCATAGTAAAGTTTATTTTGCAATTTAAGATGAAAAATTTATAGGCTTAAAAATCTGAAGTTTATAGGTTTAAAAAGACTTCAAATTTTAACACTTCTAAACTTTCAAGCAACAAAAAAAGGAAAAAATAGTTTACGTTGCAATCAAAGTGACGATTTTTCAACTAAAATGATGAATATTGACTGGAATAGTCGAATTTTCAACCAAAAACATGAATTTTCAACAAAGAAGAATAATTTTCAACCAAAAAAAATAAATTTTAACAAAATACATGAATTTTCAACTGAAAAAAATGCAACTAAATACTGAATAGTTACATTTTTAGGTTCAAAAATTAATTTGCAACTAAAGATAAATTTTGAACAAGAATTATGGAATATTCAACTGGATTAGTTAGAGTTCAAGTTTGAAAAATTAATTTTCGACCAAAAAGATTAATTTCCTACTTAGATGATAAATCTTAACTGTAGCAGTTAAATAAAAAAAAATCTTTAACTAGAATAGTTAAATTTTTTACTACAAAAATGAGTTTTCAACAAAAGAGACTAATTTTTTTTGGGGCAAATTTTCAAGAACATTCATGAATTTTCAATTTTCAATTCTTTTTTGTTTTCAAGAAACATACCTTGGGTTAAAAAGTTAACTTAAATTTTTTTAAAGTAGAAAATGCAACTATTTGGTTCAAAATTCATGTCTTTTGATAAAAATTCATGTATTTTTGGTGAAAATTCTTTTTTTTTGTAGGAATTTAATTTTCTTATTTGAAAATTCATGTTTTTGGTAGAAAATTCCAATATTTGATTGAAAATTCAACTATTGGACTGAAAATTAAAATATTTGGTTGAAAATTTAACTCATTCAGCAGAAATGCCATATTTTTTATTAAAAATGCAACTATTTGGTTAAAAATTAATTTTTGGTTCAAATATTTTTCGCTTCAATTAAAAATTCATCTGTTTTAAAGAAAATTCAACTATTTGATTAAAATTCATCTTTTTTAATAGGAAATTAATTTCTTTCGTTGCAAGTTCAACTATTTGACTGAAAATTGAACTATTTAATTGAAAATTCGCCTTTTTTGACTAAAATTCAACTATTTATTTAAAAATTTGTCTTTTGGTAGAAAAATAATCCTTTCGATTGAAAATTCATCTTGTTGGTTTAAAATTCAACTA
This sequence comes from Amphibolips quercusostensackenii, assembly GCA_032357855.1. Taxonomy (NCBI): domain Eukaryota; kingdom Metazoa; phylum Arthropoda; class Insecta; order Hymenoptera; family Cynipidae; genus Amphibolips; species Amphibolips quercusostensackenii. The sequence continues at coordinate 2,245,049 of JAUELO010000316.1, forward strand.
TTTGATTGAAAATGTATCTTTTTTATAGAAAATCAATCGTTTTCGTTGAAAATTCAAAATTTGACCAGAAATTAAACTATTTGGTAAAAATTCATCTTTTTGAGCAGAAAATTAATCGTTTTCGTTAAAAATTCATCGTTTTGGATGAAAATTCAACTACTTGACTGGAAATTAAACTATTTGGTTGAAAATTCGTCTTTTTTGATAAAAAATTAATCTTGTTCTTTCAAAATGCATCTCAATGGTTTAAAATTCATCCATTTGACTGAAAATTAATCTTTTTCGCTGAAAATTTATCTTTTTCTTTAAAAATTCTAATATTTAACTGAGAAATAAACTATTTAGTTGAAAATTTCATTCATTCGATATAAATTTCATCTCTTCTTTTTAAAAATGCAGCTATCCGGTTGAAAATTAATAATCTACTTTGGTCGATGATTCAAGCATTTTGTTGAAAATTAATTTTTTTTTTTTAAAGATTTGTAACTTTTATAGGAAATTCATCTCTATAATGAAAAATTCGTTGTTTTTTTTTCGTTAAAAATGTATCTTTTTGGTTGAAAATTCAACTATTTAATTGGAAATTCGTCTTTTTTGGCAGAAAAGTTATCTTCTTCGATGAAAATTGAACTATTTGACTGAAAAATTTAATTCTTTGATAGAAAATTAATCTATTTGGTAAAAAATTAATCTTTTTCGTTGAAAATTCATCTCTTTGGTTCAAAATTCGACTTTTTTGATAAAAAATTAATCTTGTTCGTTCAAAATTCATCTCTTTGGTTGAAAATTCATCTATTTGACTGAAAAATTAACTCACTCAATATAAATTTCATCTCTTTTTGTTAAAAATGACTAGTTGGTTGAAAAATAATAATCTGCTTTGGTCGATGATTCAAGTATTTTGTTGAAAAATAATTTTTTTGTTCAAAGATTCACCATTTGAATAAAAAATTCATCTCTATGGTGAAAAATTCGTGTTTTTTTCGTTGAAAATGTATCTTTTCGGTTGAAAATTCAACTATTTAATTGAAAATTCGTCTTTTTGTCAGAAAATTAATTTTTTTCCTTAAAAATTCAACTATTTGACTGAAAAAATAAACTATTTAATTAAAAATTTAACTAATTCAATATAAATTTCATCTCTTCTTGTTAAAAATGCAACTATTTGGTTGAAAATTAATAATCTGCTTTGATCGATGATTCAAGTATTTTGTTGAAAATTAATTTTTTGTTCAAAGATTCATCATTTTAATAAAAAATTTATCTCTATGGTGAAAAGGTGTTTTTTTTTGTTAAAAATGTAACTTTTTGGTTACAAATTCAACTATTTGACTGCAAATTAAACTATTTGGTTAGAAATTAATTTTTTTGTTCAAAGATTCATCAATTTAATTAAAAATTCATTTCCGTGGAGAAAAATGTTACTATTTTGTTCAAAATTCGTTTTTTTGTTGCTGAAAATTAACTGTTGCAACTAAAAATTAAACTATTCCAGTTTTTACTGACAATTCATCTTCTTTTTTTTCGTAAAAAATTCAACTATTTCGTTCAAAATTCATAAATTTTGTTGAAAATTCTTCTTTTTGATAGAAATTTAATCTTACTTAATTTTTTTGAACTGAAAAATTAACTATTCCAACATTAAAAAATTTAAAACCATTGCAGTTAAGAGATAAAAATTAAAAAACAAATTTTGAAGTTTGGAAGTGTTAAAATTGAACTATTTGTTTAAAAATTCGTCTTTTTGGTAAAAAGTTAATCTTGTTTGTTTAAAATTCATCTTTTCAGTTGAAAATTCAATTACTTGGTTAAAAATTCAATTACTCAGTTGAGAATTCAACTAATTGACTAAAAATTAACCTATTTGGTTGAAAATTCGTCTTTTTGGCAAAAAAATTAATCTTGTTCGTTGAAAATTCATTTTTTTGGGTTGAACATTAATCTTTTACGTTAAAATTTCATCTTTTTGGTTAAAAACTCAATTACTTGGTTGAAAATTCAAATAATCGACTGAAAGTTAAACTACTTGTTTGATAATTCGTATTTTTTTGCTAAAAATTATTTTTCGTTGAAAATTCATTTTTTTGGGTTAAAAATTCATTTTTTATGTTTAAAATCAATCTTTCGATAAAAATTCATATTTTTGGTTAAAAACTTAACTATTAGACTGAAAAATAAAGTATTTGGTTGAAAATTCGTCTTTTTGTCCAAAAATTTAGCTTGTTCGTTGAAAATTCATCTTTTTGGGTTGAAAATTAATCTTTTTTGTTAAAAATTCATATTTTTTGTTGAAAATTCAACTATTTGACTAAAAATTAAACTATTTGATTGTAAATTCCTCTTTTTTGGTACAAAATTAATCTTTTTTGTTTAAGATTCAACTATTGGACTGAAAATTAAACTATTCAATTGAAAATTCGTCTTCTTCGGTAGAAAATTCATCTTTTTCGTTAAAAATTGAACTATTTGACTGAAAATTGAATTATTTGGTTGAAAAGTCATCTGTTTTGGTACAAAGTTAATCTTTATTGTTTGAAATTGATCTTTCTGGTTGCAAATTCAACTATTGGATTGAAAATTCGTCTTTTTGGTAAAAAATTAATCTTGTTCGTTGAAAATTCATCTCTCTGGTTCAAAATCCAATTATTTAGCTGAAAATTTCACTATTTGGTTAAAAATGTAACTCATTCAGTAGAAATGGCATCTTTTTTTATTAAAAATTGAACCGTTTGGTTGAAAATTAATAGTCTGTTTTGGTAGAGGATTTAAGTATTTTGTTGCAAATTAATTTTTTGTTCAGATTCAGAAATTTAATCTTGTTTGAAAACTCATCTTTTAGGTTGAAAATTAATTTTTTTTTATGAAAACTGAACTATTCCAACATTAAAAAATTTGAAATCATTGAAGTTAAGTGTTATAATTTGTTTTTCAACTCTGAAGTTCGGAAGTATTAAAATTTAACTATTTTGTTAAAAATTCGTTTTCTAGTTGCCGAAGATAATTTTTTAAACTGAAAATTAAACTATTCCACTTTTGATTCACAATTTCCTTTTTTTTTTTTAGAAAGTTCAGGTATTTTGATGAAAATTCTTTTTATTGGTAGAAATATAATCTTCTTATTTGAAAATTCATCTTTTGAGTTGAAAATTAATTTTTTTAAACATTGAAAACATTTTAAACAACTGCCGTTAAGTGGTAATTTGTTTTTTAATACATAGAAGTTTAAAAGTGTTAAATTTAACAATTTTGTTAATGAAAATTAATTTTTTCAACTGGAAATTAAACTAATAGACTTTTGATTGGCAATTTTTTTTTAGTGTTCTATAAATTGTTCTTTTTGATTAGAAATGTAATCTTCTTACTTGAAAATTCATCTTTTGTATTAAAAATTAATTATTTTATAAACAGAAAATTAAACTATTTCAACATTGGAAAATTTTAAACAAATGCAGTTAAGTGTCAAAAAAAACTTTTTTTAACTTTGAAGTTTGGAAGCGTAAAAATTTTTAATATTTTCTTGAAAATTCGTTTTTTTGTCGATGAAAATTAATGTTTTCAACTTATAGATTTCAAATTAATTTTTTTAATATAAAGAAATAAAATATTTCAACAATGAAAAATTTGAAACCATTATTTTTTCAAACTTTAAACTTTGGAAGTGTTACAATTTGAAGTCTTTTCAAACCTATAAACTCACATTTTTTCATCTTAAACATAAAAATATAATGAAAATGTGAATACAGTTACAATTCGAGACACGTTTGCTTAAAAGGTTACACAAAATATTTAAAAAATTCTAATTTTAATCTTTCTGTTCGTTCTACGGTCAGAGACGTTTAATGCGACGAGGTTATGTTACACAATTATTAAAAATAAACAAAATAAATTCATTAACCAGCAAGCAAAAATAGAATAAAATAAACAACAAAAAAAGTTCCGAAATTACGCGCTGTTCAAGTTTTGACTGGAAAAAAATGCAGGGATACGTAATAAGAACGTAAAAAGTGGCGTCAGTATTTAGAGGTTAGGTTTCCAAATGTCAGTTTCCAAAGCACGAAACTGAATATTTACCTTCTTTCCGTGATTTTGTCTGCTCGAATTTTTGAAAGGAGAGTAAGGGCTACTTTGATTAGATCCTGGACTGTTATAGAAATTATTTCTGCGATTATTATAACCTCCTGAGTAGCTTCCTCCTGATCCTTGCCAATTACCGCTATTATTTCTCTGAGACATAGGCGAACTCGTTTGGAACGGAATAAAATCACTTCCGCTATTTCGAATTTCTTGATAATTTCCAGCCTGATTATCGCTTCTAAAATTATCATGCATTATCCTGTTGGGATTTTGTGAATTGTTTCTGTTACCGTTTCCCCTGTTGCCTAAGGGGGACGAGTAACTTTGGTTTCCGTTCATTCTACTCAACGGTGACTTTTTCATTTTGATATCTCACAGAATAAACCAAATTTGTAGGATAATTTTTAATCTTTAGGCGATTTAATAATAAAAACTGATGAAAAGACGATACAAAACGAAAACAAACATCACAGAAAATGCCAATGATGACAAGTGATGACCAGTGCCAGTCCTTCCTACGACGGCGCCCTCTGCCTCTGCACTACTGCGCATGCGATACACAAGGCGCGTCATTGGTTGCCGTTCGGGTGCTAATTTAAAAATGTTAAAAATCCAATTTTTGTGTTCATTATTAATAAAAAAATAATTATATTCTTATATGTTCAAGTGGCACGTAGATGGTTTTTACTACATTTTAAGCATTAGGTTGAAAAATAAAATGAGCATTCAGTGAATGAAAAATATCATGTTCTTTATTGCAATCTTTTTTTATTTTGTTCATTATTATTACTAATTTTCACATCAGAAATATTGTATATAAATAAGAATCGATGTAGAAATTTAAATTTCATAAAAGATAAATATTTAATAGAAACTCAGTGGAATTTGTTGGACAACTGAAAAATCCGAAAAATGAAATTCCCGAATCGGAAAATTCCCAAATAATAAAATTCCCGAATAATATAATTCAAAAAAAAAATTTAAAAAACTATTTGGAAAATTTCTAAGTTATAAATTTCTCGATAGTTTATAATATTACCGAATTGGTAAATTATCGAATTTCGAAATATCCGAACTGGAAATTTCCGAAATATAAATAAATAAATTTTTCATAAATATTATTCACTGCATAAAAATACAATAATCAAATGTTTTAATGAAAAATAAATTATTTTGAAAATTTTTATCTCGAAATATATATTTTTCAATTATTGTTATTTAAAATTCAAACAATAATTAATTAAATAATTCTTAAATAATTGAAAATATTTTTGTATAAAAAAAAATTGAATAATGTATTTCTAATAAATAAATACCATTTATAAAATTTTTTCAATTTATTAAATTTCGTGAATTTTATGTTTTAAAAATTTTCTAGTTTTGATATTTTATGATTCGGCAAGTTTCTATCGGGATTTTTATTATTTGAGAATTTTTGAATTTTACAATATGGATTATAAACTGTCTAGAATTTTATTTTCTGTGAATTTCCCAATTCGGTAATATTATTAACTGTTAGGGAATTTTGTTAAACAATAATTTTTCAATTTGGGAATTTCCTGATTCGTTAATATTATAAACCGTTCGGGAATTTCATTGTTTTACAAATAACGAAATAAAAAAACATTACATTACATAACATAACATTTTGTATTTACTGAACACCCATTTGATTTTAAACCTGATGCTTAGAATATATTAAAACCAATTACGTACCAGTTGAAAATGTCAAAATATAATTATTTTTAATTATCAATAATAAATACAAAAATTGTATTTTTTAACATTTCAATTAAGACAAATAATTTTTGTTTTCCTTCGAATTTGAAAGAAATCATTTTTTTTAGCAGTAAAATCATATGATTATTATATTTATGACTGCTTAAGCATATTTTGCAATCAAAAATGTATTTTTCTGCATTTTAAAATTATTATTCATTTAAAACAACTAATTAGCATAGTTGAGGCATTTCAAATGAGCGCGCGCTATGTAGCTAATCATAAAATCGGCGCAAAGCATGCGCAGTGTGGTGGGAACCCTGATGACACCGTATTACACTTGATGACAACTGATAACAACGGAACAGAGGACGACGAAGTCAAAACAACTACACTGCGCATGCGTTGCACCAGCAGCCTCATTAGACGTTAATTGCGCATTTGAAATTATTAAATATGCAAATAAATTTTTTAAATCACACAATGATTTTTAAGCGCAAAAAAATATTATAGATCATTTCGAATTCACGATGATGAAAAAAATATTTCTTTCTTTAAATTTAAAATCAATAATTTATTTATAAAGAGTAAAATTTAATAGTTAATCAACCTTTTACTCTAAAAAACTATTTTGTGATCTAAAAATTAATTTAAATAATTCTACAATGATGATTTTATTATAAAAAATTGATTTAAACCTTTATTAGTTTAAAAAGTCCGCTATGTGAGGCTAATGAGAATGCTGATAGAACGCATGCGCAGTTCTGTTGGGGAACCGACTGATATTTTTTGTACCCATTTCTACCGCTGTGGTCGCTAGTGATCATAAGCGCGGAAAACTTCAAATTAGAAAACTTCATAATTATTTAGTTTAACAGCCAAATAGTTGAATCTTCAACAAAACGAACATTTTATTTTAAATTAAGATAATTTTTTAATTAAAAATACAAGAGATGAGTTCTCAGTAAAAAAAAATAATTTTTAGTCACAAAAGCCGAGTTTTTAACAAAATGACATTTTTGACCAAATAATTAAATTTTCAACTATAAAAGATCATTTTTTAATTAAACATGGTGTAATTAAATATTTAGTGAAAAAAGTAGTACCGAACCTACAAAAGAATTAAGAAAATAGTTAAATTTACAATAAAATGAAATTACGATAAATTTGCAATAAAAAATAAATTTTGAATCCGATAGTCGAACTTCAACTAAAAAAAGATACATTTTTTACTAAAAACAGAGTAATTAAACTTTCAGTTGAAAAAATTAGTTTGGAACTACCAAAAAAAAGGAAGTTTCAATTTTCCTTTTCAACATAGAAAAAATGAATTTTTAACTATAATGATGAATATTGAATAAAAAACTGAATTTTGAACCACATAGTTAAATTTTCAACTGAAATTTTTTTTTTTCAATTAAAAAAGAAATTTATTTCTCACAAAAAAAATAAATAATTTTCAACAAAATAGTAAATTTTTTAACCAAAGAAAATAGATTTTTGACAAAATACATACGTTTTCAAAAAAATACTTAAAATTTCAACCAAATAAATAAATTTTCAACCAAAAAAATGAAATGTTCACCCAAAAAAAATCAATATTTTACCACAAAAGACGAATTTTCAACAAAATACGTAAATTTTTTAATAAAAAACATATATTTTCAGGCAAAAACGGATTATTTAAATTGTCAGTTAAAAAAAATCAATCTTGAAAAAAAAAATTATTTTCAACAAAATAGTTAATTTTTCCACCAATGAAATGAATGTTTAACCACAATGATTAATATTTAATAAAAAAAATGAATTTTGAACAAGATAGTTGAATTTTCAACTATAAAAGATAAATTTTTAACCAATTAGTAAAATTGGGTATTTTCAATTTTTTTAGAATTATTTAAATGTTTAGTGAAAAAAAAATTAATTTCAATACAAAAAATTATATGTAACAAAATAGTTAATTTTTTAACCAAAGAAATTAAATTTTCACCAAAATACATAAATTTTCAAAAAAATATTAAAATTTTCAACCAAAAATATAAATTATCAACCAAAAAGGTGAACTTTTCACTATGAAGATTAATATTCTACCACAAAAAACAAATTCTCAGCTAAAAAAGATAAATTTCTAACAAGCACGGAGTAGTAAAATTTTCAGTTAAAAAAAAATAAATTTTTAACAACAAAAATTTTTTTTAACAAAGTAGTTAGGTTTTTGATAAAAATAAATAAATTTTTAACGAAAGCAATAAATCTTTTATAAAAGAAATTTACTTTGCACTAAATAGTTGAATTTTCAACTAAAAAAGATAAATCTTTGACTGAACACGGTTTAGTTAAATTTTCAGTTGGAAAAATTAATTTTTCAGAAAAAAAATAATTTTCAACAAAACAGTTAATTTTTTAACCGAAGAAATGAATTTTCAACTATAATGATGAATCTTCCATAAAAAATTAATTTTTAACCAGAAAGTTAAATTTTTGACTAAAAAATATCAATTTTCGAGAAAAAATGGAAGTCATATTTTTAGTAAAAAAAGATTAATTTAAATTGATCATTTTTACCCAAAGAAATCTTATTTTTAACAAAATTCATAAATTTTCAACTGAAAAAGATACCCTTTTTACCATAAATATAATAGTTTAATTTTTGGTTAAAAAATTAATTTTCAACCAATTCGAAACGAATTTTCAGCAATTTTCAACTAAAATAATTATTTTTTAACAAAGTTGATATTTGAACTGAAAAATAATTAAATTTGAATTAAGATACGTTTTTAACTAAAAATAGAATAGTTAAACTTTTAGAAAAAACATTAAATTTTAAACAAAAAAAAGATAATTTTCAACAAAATAGTTACATTTTGAACCAAAGAAATAAATTATCAACTGAAATAATGAATTTTTATCCAAAAAGATAAATTTTTAATCAAGAACATTATTTTTTTATCAATAAAGAAGAATTTTAAACAAAACGCATAAATTTACAACTGAAAAAAAATTAAATTGCAACTGAAATTTGTTATATTATAAACAATTATATTTTTTATTTGAAAAGTTCATTGTCAACCAAAAAAATTAATGAAAATTTAAAAAAAGAATAGTTATTTTTTTATCCAAGGAAATTTATTTGGAACCAAAATCAATACAAATTACAAAAAAAGTTAAATATTCAACAGAAAGGATTAAATTTCCAACAAAAAGACGAATTTTCAACAAAATACATGATTTTTCAATTAAAAAAGAAAATCCAACTAAAAAAAAATTTTCAAATGAAAAAAAATTTAATCAATGATGGAATACATAAATAAATTTTCCACAAAAAATGGATTCATTATTTTTTCAGGCAAAAAAGAATTAATTGTCAACCTAAAAAGGAAACGTATTTACACCCGAAGAAATGAATTTTTAACGAAATAGTTAAATATTTAAGTAAAAAGTTCAATTTTCAAACAAAAATGGATCAGATAAATTTTCATTTAAAAACTAATTTTTAACTGAAGAACACGAATTTTTAACAAAATTGTTAAATTTTCAACCTAAGCAATGAATTTTCAACTAAAATGTTGAATCTTTAGAAAAATTAATTTTTAACAAAGTAATTGAACCAAAAGAGCTGAATTTTTAAATCAAAATGATGAATTTTTTACAAAACAGCGTAACTTTCAACCCGGAAGAAATTTAAGTTTTCAACAAAAAAGTTAATTATTAAACAAAAATTTAATTTTTCTCCCGAAATAGACAAATTGCGAAACAAAAAACATAAATTACCAATCTAAAATGCAATAGTTATAGAATAGAATACAAAATTGTTTATTTTTAACAATTATTTCAACTTTTACCAAAGTAGCTAAATTTTTAACCTAAAGGGATGAATTACAAAAGAAAAAATTATAGCGGATATTTCCTCTGAACAAAATTTGAATTTGAATCCAAAAACAGTTGAATTTAAAAAAAATTTAATTTCCAACAATAAAGTTAATTTTCGACCAAACAGTTGAATTTAAAAAAAAGTTCATTTCCACCAATAAAGTTAATTTTTGACCAAATAGTTGAATTTTCAACCAAAAATTATTAATTTTTTAAAACAAAGTATATAAATTTTTTCGAGAAAAAATGAATTTGTACAACATTTTTAAACTCTTAACCAAAAAGATACAGTTTTATTTAAAATGATAAATCTGCAACCAGAAAAGTTCATTTTAAATAATTATTTCAACTTTCACCAAAGTAGACGAATTTCAACCCAAAAGGACAAATCAACGACAAAAAATGTTATAGCGGACATTTCATCTAAACAAAATTTGAAATTAAATCCAAAAACAGTTGAATTTACTTAAATTAGGCAAATTTAAAAAAGGTCATTTAAAAAAAAAAGTTGATTTTCAACCAGATAGTTGAATTTTCAACCAAATAGTTAAATTTTTAGCCGAAAATTATTACATTTTTTAACCAAAGAAGATTGATTTTCTTAAAAAAAAAAAAAATCCACAACGTTTTTTAACCCTCAGACAAAAAATACATTTTAATTAAAATGATGAATTTTCACAGGAAAAATTTATTCTTAAAGAAGTAGTTCAACTTTTAACCAAGCAGTTGAATTTTCAACCAAGAAAAATTAATCCTCAGGAAAAAATGTTACACTGGACATTTCAATTGAAAAATTTGAACTTTAATTCAAAAATAGTTGAATTTATTCAAAACAGACGAATTTTCAAAAAAAAAATTAAATTTCAACAAAAAAGTTAATTTTGAAGAAAAAAGTTAATTTTTAACCAAATAGTTGAATTTTTAACCGAAGATATTAATTTTTTAACCAAAGTAGATTAATTTTCTTAAAAAAAAAAATTTTTACAAGATTTTTTAACTCTCAACCAAAAAGATACATTTTTAATTAAAATGATGAATCTTCAACCAAAAAAGTTCATTTTTAATAATTATTTTACTTTTACCAAAGTAGTTGAATTTAAATCCAACGTGACGAATATTAACACAAAAAAATGTTATATCGGATATTTCATCTAAACAAAATTTTATTCCAAAAACAGTTAAATTCACTTAAATCAGACGAATTTGAAAAAAAAGTTATTTTCAACAAAAAAGTTAATTTTCAATCAGATAGTTAAACTTTCAATCAAATAGTTGAATTTTCAATCAAATACTTGAATTTTCAACCAAAAATGATTAAATTTGTTAACCAAAATAGATTAATTTTCTCAAAAAAAAAGTATTTTTCACACAATTTTTAAACTCCCAACCAAAAAGATACATTTTTTATTAAAATTATGAATTTTTATCCAAAAAAGTTCATTTTTAATCATTATTTTATTGTTTACAAAAGCAGTTGAATTCTCAACCCAAAGGGATAAATTAACAACAAAAAATTTTATAGCGGATATTTCATCTAAACAAAATTTGAAATTGAATCCAAAAAAATTGGAATTTACTCAAATCAGACGAATTTGAAAAAAAGTGATTTTCAACAAAAAAGTTAATTTTCAATCAGATAGTTAAATTTTCAATCAAATAGTTGAATTTTCAACCAAATAGTTGAATTTTCAACCAAAATTTATTAAATTTGTTATTTAAATTAGATTAATTTTCTCAAAAAAAAGCATTTTTTACAATATTTTTAAACTCCCAACCAAAAAAATACATTTTTAATTAAAATGATGAATTTTTAACAAAAAAAGGTCATTTTTGATCATTATTTTAACTTTTAAAAAAGTAGTTGAATTTTCAACACAAAGCGATGAATTAACGACAAAAAATGTTATACAGGGTACTTCATCTGAACAAAATTTGAATTTGAATCCAAAAAAATTTAAATTGACTCAAATCAGACGAATTTAAATAAAAAGGTGATTTTTGACAAAAATGTTCATTTTCAACCACATGGTTAAACTTTCAATCAAATAGTTGAATTTTCAACAAAAATGCTTGAATTTTCAACCAAAAATGATTACATTTCTCAACCAAAGTAGATTAATTTTCTCAAAAAAAATAGAATTTTTTACAAAATTTTTTAACTACCAACCAAAAATATACATTTTTAATTAAAAAGATGAATCTTTAACCAAAAAAGTTAATTTTTAATCATCATTTCAACTTTTACCAAAAATGTTGAATTTTCAAACCAAGAGGGATGAATTAACAAAAAAAAATTTTATAGCGGATATTTCACCTAAACAAAATTTGGATTTGAATCCAAAAACAGTTGAATTTACTCAAATCAGACGAATTAAAAAAAAAAAGTAATTTTCACTAAAAATGTTATTTTTTAACAAAAAAGTTAATTTTTAATTAGATAGTTGAATTTTTAACCAAATATTCAAATTTTCAACTGCAAATTATTAAATTTTTTAACCAATGTAGATAAATTTTCCCCCTCAAAAAAAAAGAATATTTGGCAATATTTTTTAACTCTTAATGAAAAAGATACATTTTTGATTGAAATAATGTATCTTCAACCAAAAAACTTCATTTTTAATAATTATTTCAAATTGTACCAAAATAGTTAAATTTTTTACCCAAAAGGATAAATCAACAACGAAGTTAACAAAAAAGTTAATTTTTAAACAAAAAATTGAATTTTTAACTGAAAATTATTAATTTTTTAAAATGTTATAGTGGACATTTCGACTAAACAAAATTTGAATTTAAATTCAAAAACAGTTAAATTCATTCAAAATAGACAAATGAAAAAAGCAACTTAATTTTTAACAAAAAATTTCATTTTCAAACAAAAAGAATAAATTTTTTTAAAAAAGCAGATTAATTTTTTCGAAAATACAAATATATATATATATATATATAAAATACAAAATTGTTATATTCACAACCAAGGAAATACAAAAATGATCTGAATTAGAAATTTCAAACTAATAAATTCAGAACAAAATTAAACTAAAATATTTCCTCTTTCAATTCAGATAAAAATCAATAACCAAAATTTCCTCCATTCCAGCACAATAGAATGATAAAAATATAAAAAAAAAACTTATTTCAATACTTAAATAAATTGAAAACAAAAAATTTCCTTTTTTAATTCAGAAAACAAATCGTATTAAATGTCCACCTTTCCAAAAGAATAAAAATGTTAATAAAAAATGTCTTTTTTCGGATTCAGAAAAAAATTCTTAAATACCTACTTAATTCAGAATCAAATTAAGTATGTACTAAAATTTCCTTCCTTCTGATTGAATAAGAATCTTTAAAATTTCTCTCTTCCGATCAACAAAAAGATTTTTATTTTAATCTCCCCTTTTATCGTAAAAAAATGTATAAAAAAAAGTTCTCTTGCAATCTTGAAGAAAAATTGAAAATTGAACACTTAAAACTCGAAGTAATTTCAAATCAAACTCATTAAAACTGAAAAATATTTTTTTTAAATGAAAATTAATTTTTTTTTAATGCAATTATTTAGTTGAAAATTATTCTGTTTAGGCTAAACATTTGACCATTTTGTTAAAAAATCGTCGTTTTTGATTAAATTCAATCATTTTCAATTTAAAATTAAAATCTTTTTTGGTTAAAACATCAACTATTACATTTTTCATATCAAGATTTTTCTTTTGTGAAAATTCAACTACTTGGTTGAAATCTTTTGTTAAAAATTAAGCTTTTTGGTTAAAATTTTATCTTTTTGGTAAAAAATTCTTTTTTTGTTCTTTAATAAATTCACCTGTTTTTTTTAAATTAAAAATCAAAATCTTTTTAAGTGCAATATCAACTATTACACTTTCCGTTAAGAATTCATCTTTTTTGGTTGCAAATTCAACTACTTGGTTGAAATATTTTTGATGTTATGGTTTTCACCAGATAAATTGCATTAAATAATTTGATGTTCATTGTTTTTTATCTACTAGTCAAAATTCAATATTTCTTTTTTTGAATATTGATTTTTATTTCTAAATTGTGAAAAAATTGACCTCAGCTCCGCTGGGATCCGAACCCTGATCTTCCAGATTGCCGGTCAGGCGCTCTACCTACTAAGCTACGGAGAGACAGACACAAAAAAAATTGATGTTAGACCAGTAGGCAGAAAACAATTAACATCAAATTATTTACTTGGTTGAAAGTTGAAGTCTTTTTTCAAAAATTAGCCTTTTTGCTTAAAAATTTAACTTTGTGGTTCAAAATTCTCCTTTTTTGAATGATTTTGCCTGTTTTTGATTCAAAATTAAATTCACTTTTGGTGAAAAATTTAACTAATTTGTTGAAAAATGAACTACTTTATTAAAAATCCTTTTTTTTTTGGTTAATATTCGTCATTTTAGTGGAAAATTAATCTTCTTGTTTTAAAATTAATCCTATCGGTTGAAAATCAATTATTTGGTTTAAAATAAAAATCTTATTTAAATAAAAATGAATTTTTTTGTTGATATTTTGATTTGACATGCATGAAATCTCCCAAAACTTTTTTTTAATCTTTAAAAGAATCGCAGAAAATTATATTTATTAAACCTTCAAAACAAACAAGAAAATTAAAAAAATAAATAGTTATTTAAATTTAAATATATTAAAATGTATCAAAATAAGAAGTAAAATGTACATACTCAATAATTGAAAAAGAAGTGAAAAAAATTTCTTTTAATGAAGAAATCAAAATTTTAATTTAAATTAAAAAATAAAATTAAAAAAAAATTTAAATTCAACTGCATGGTTAAACTCTTTTGTTAAAAATGAAGCTTTTTGTTTAAAGTTTTATCTTATGATCTAAAATTCTTTTTTTTTTAAATAAATTTACCCGTTTTTTATTAAAAATCAAAATCTTTTTAGTTGAAATATCAACTATATATTACATTTTTCGCCAAGAATTCATCTGAATTCTTGAAAATAAATACAAAGTGTTTAGTTGAACTAACCTCCGCAGGTAACTTCACTTTCGATACCGACCGACTCAAAAAAAGTGTTACCAGCTGAGGACAGTCGAAGTTAAACAATTAAAAAATTTCTAATCAAAACTTTACGTTTGCTCTCAATTCCATTTTGACATACTTATCTTTGCATAAACATCCCGATAAAACCACAATTTATTGATAAAACTCCCCAACTAAACAATTCTAAAACGTGTTAATTTGAAAATTGCCGCTTTTAGCGCTCGTAATCACTGGCGACCTCAACGGCCGAAACTCTTACCATCGTCCGTCGCCCACGCATGCGCAGTTCAGTGCGCAGAAGGCCTGACGGTGAGCGATTGTCAGCAGCAGTCCGGGGAGTGTTGATGCGCATTTCCCAATTCCTAGTGCAGCGCGTGTTGCAGCGTGTTTGTACGTTCGCGATGGAGGGCTTCGTACCTGTTGACACAACACCGCCTTGAATCCACAGTGTTTAATTAATCGTTTAATTGTGTTTAATTGACGTGAAAAAAAAAAGGAAAATGTCCAGTCGGTGGTATTGTTGACGTTTCTGTGCGTGAGTGCGTGTCCTGCGTATTTGTGTTGTGATTTTCGTATTATTGTTTTTCGGATATCGTGTTTCGTCCTGGAAGGAAAAAAAGATGGGGCTCGTGCAAAGCCGGGGAAGNNNCGAAAACGATGTCAGTGCCAGTGCGCGGGATAGTAGTATCAAAAGTAGTATCAAAAGTGCGGGCCAACCCTATCTCGGAATGGGTGGCCTGGTCGGGCCACACGCTCGAAGCGGTAGCGTTCGAGCGCGGCAACCAATGCCGGACGCTCATGAACTGGAAAGACGAGTCACCTAAGTCCTCGTGAGTGATGTTGATCATTATTCTTCCCTTCCCTGCCGGTCACGACCCTAACAGTTCATATAATCAAAGTTATTTCTCAAGTCTCAACTTGCCGAGCACCCCCTCCCCCGCATTCTTTACACGACCAACAAATGTCTTTTTTAGCTCTTTCTACACTTGATGGATGACAGTATTCGGTTTGTTAACTGCATTTTTTTTTCAACACCGGAATTAATTTTCAACGAAAGAGTTACATTTGGAATTTTAAAATAAAACGATTAATCGTCAACCAAAAAGTGAAGTTTTTGACAACAACCAAGTGCTTGAATTTTTAACTAAGTGGTTGTATTTTTATTTCAGTGGTTGAATTTGAACCCAGGAGATTAATTTTTTACCGTAAAGACGAATTTTCAATCAAATAGGTTAATTTTCCACTGAAAAATATAAGTTTTTAACCAAATATGGAGTAGTTAGGATATGGACTTTCGACTAACGATTTGAATTTTAGCAAAACAAAAAAAAATATTTCTTAACAACGTCTTTTAACTTTCAACCAAGAAGATGAATTTTCAATAAAAAACCATAAATTTTATAAGGAATACATAAATCTGCAACCAAAATATAATTTTTTTACAGTAAAGTTCAACTTTTTACCAATGATATGAATGGTTAAAAAATATGAATTTTCGACTAAAGTTTTGAATCGTAAGAAAAAAAAAAGAATTTTCTACCAAGAAGTTGAATTTTCAACCAATAAGATGAGTTTTCAACAAAATAAATGAATTTTTAATTTAAAAACTTTGATTTTTAACCAAAAATAGAATTGTTCAATTTTCAGTTTAGAAAATTAATTTTCAACCAAAACAGTTGAATTTTCCACCAATAAATATAACATGACAGTTGAAATTTCAACAAAACAATTTAATTTCCAACAAAATAGTTGAATATTCAGCGAAATAGTTACATTTTCAACCGAAGAGAATAATTTTTAAATAAAGTGATGAATCGACTACCAAAAAAAATAAAGTTTTGACAAAGTAGTTCGACTTTCAACCAATTAATTAAATTTTTAACCAAGGATATTAATTTTCTACCATGAAGATGAATTTTCAATCAAATACGTTAATTTTTAACTTAAAAATATGAGTTTTTAACAAAAAAAATTTAATAGTTAAAAGATACACATTTTCAACTAAAGTTTTGAATTTTAACAAAAAAAAAGAAAAGATTTCTTAACAGCGTATTTCAACTGTCAACCAAAAAGATGAATTTTCAATCAACAATATTAATTTTCGACAAAAGCAATAAATTTTCTGCAAATTAGATGAATCTGCAAACAAAAAAACAAAAAAAATTGGACAGTAATATTGAACTTTTAACCAAGAAGTTGAATTTTCAACTAATAAAATGAATTTTTCACTAAAAAATATAAAAATTGCATTTTTAACAAAATAATTTAATTTTCAACAAAATAGTTGAATATTTAATGAAAGGGTTACATCTTCAACTGAAAAGAATAATTTTTAAATGAAATTGTGAATCCTCCACCAAAAAAATGAAGTTTTTGACGTTTTTGTGATTAGTTTTTTATCATAAATACGAATTTTTAATCAAATGCGTTAATTTTCAGCTTAAGAGTATAAGTTTTTAACCAAAACTGTAACAGTTAAAAGATACACGTTTTCGACTAAAATTTAGAATTTTAACTAAAAAAAATTATTTCAACATATTTGAACTTTTAACCAAAAAGATGAATTTTCAACGAAGAAAATTAATTTTCTACCAAAAAAAACCATAAATTTTATAAGGAATTGTCGAATCTGCAACCAAAAAATAAATTTTTAACTACATATATAGTTCAACTTTTACCTAATAAGATGATTTTTAATTTACACATGTTCATTTTTAAACAAAAATGAAATAGTTAAAAGATATGAATTTTCAACTAAGGTTTTGAATATTAACAAAAAAATGAATTCTAAAAACGCATTACAACTTTCAACCAAAAAAATGTATCTTCAATTACGAAGAATAATTTTCTACAAAAAACAATAAATTTTCAAAAAAATACGTTTTTTAAAAAATAAGCGAATTTTTAACCCTAAAAAAGATTAATAAATTGTTGACAATAAAGTTTAATTTTTAACGAAGAAGTTGAATTTCCAATCAATAAGATGGACTTTAAAAAAATACATGAATACTTTTTAATTAAAAAATTCATTTTTAGCCAAAAATGGAATTTTTCAATTTTCAGTTGAGCCAATTAATTTTCATTAAAAACAGTTGAATTTTCCACCAAAAATATAACATAACAGTTCAATTTTTAACAAAATATTTGAATATTAAAACAAACGGACGAATTTTAAAAGTTATAAAATTAAACTTCAATAAAAAACAGTTACTTTTTCAATCAATTCACGAATTTTCAAACCAAAAAAAAAAGAAATTTTTAGAAGACAGTTGAATTTTAACCTAGAAAGATCAATTTTCAAAAAAAAGTTCAGTTTCTACCAAAAAAAAACACGAACGTTCAAAAAAACAGTTGATGAATTTTCTACCAAGACTATTAATTTTTTAATTAAAAATGAAATAATTTAATTTTAACATTAAAATATTAGCTTTTAATTAAAAAAACAACGAATTTTCAACAAAATGGTTAAATTTTCAACTTAAATGGCGAATCTTCACCCAAAATAATTATTTTTTAAGAAAGTAGTTCAACTTTCGAACGAGCGGTTATATTTTTAATCAAAGATTAATTTTCTACCATGAAGACAAATTTTCAATCAAATGCATTAATTTTCAACACAAAATATTAAGTTTTTAACCAAAAGTGGAACAGTTAATTTTTCAGATGAAAACTTTAATTTTCAGCAAAAAAAAAAAAGATTTTCGACTTAAGTTTTGAATTTTCGACAAAAAGGAAATATATTCTTAATAAAGTAGTCCAACTTTCAACCAAGTGGTTAAATTTTTAGTCAAAAAAATGAGTTTTAATCAAGATCAGTTTTCTGTAAAAAACAATAACAAATTTGCAGCAAAATTTGTTTTAAATTTTTCAAAAAAATAGATGAATCCTTGACCAAAAAAATAAATTTCTAAAAAAAAAGTTCAACTTTTAAACAAGAAGTCGAATTTTCAACTAAAAAAGTTTCATTTTTAACCAAAAATGGAATGGTTTGATTTTCAGTTGAAAAAATAAATTTTCAACCAAAAAGATGAATGTTTATCAAAGTAGTTCAAAACTAAGTACTTGAATTTTCAACCAAGAGATTTTAATTTTAAATAAAAAGCAGTTAAATTCAATCAAAAATCTTTTTAACAAAAAGTCGAGTGTTAAACGAAATAGTTAAATTTTCAACTAAAGAATAATTGAATGTTAAGTAGTCAAACCCTCAACTTAAACAGAATAATTTTTGTAAATTAACAATTAATTTTCAACCAAAAAATTTTATTTTCCCCAAAAAGAAATGAAATTTTCACCAAAAGAGATAAATTCTCAAAGAAAAAAAACGAATATTCAGCTAAATAGTTGAATTTTCAACCAAAAAAGATTTTAATTTTTATTCAGAAAAAGTTGAATTCGTCCAAAAGAGACAAATTTTCAACAAAAAAGTTATTCTTCTACCAAAAAGATAAATTTGCAAGTTAAAGTGAATCTTCAACCGAAATAATAAAATTTTCAAAAACGTAGTTGAATTTTCAAGCAAAATAGATTTTAATTAAAAACCATTGCATTCATCCAAAACAGAAAAGTTTGTAACGAAAAACTTTATTTTCAAAACAATAATTAAATTACCAACCGATAAGATTTATTTTCAACCAAAAAGATCAATTTTCTGGCAAAAAAGTCCGATTTTCAACTAATAAGTTACATTTTCTATAAAAAATCAGTTTTTAGCTACCCAGTTCAACTTTCAACCAACTAGTTGAATTTTCACATGCTTCAATTTTTAACAAAAAATCCAGTAGTTGACATTTCAACCAAAAAAGTATTTAATTTTGAATAAAAAACAATTTAATTCAGCCACATAGACGAATTTTTAATCAAATAGTTGAATTTTCACAAAAAATAATATTTTTATTTTTATTTGAAAAACAGTTGAAAACTCGATTTTTTAAAAATGATTCTACCTGTTTTTTATTTAAAATAAAAATCTTTTTGGTCAACTACATGATTGAAAGTGGAGCTATTTTT
>JAUELO010000316.1:2275165-2293465 GCA_032357855.1 Amphibolips quercusostensackenii
TATATTATTGTAGAACTGGAATACACTCTGTACAAATATATTTTTTCTGAATTAACGACGATAACAAATTAAATTTTTTACAATGCATCGATGAATCTAAAATTTTGGGACTTTTAATTATAAGTCAATACCTCGATGTTAAAAAAAAACTTTTCTGCTTTTCAAGTTGGCCTCTCGTCTTAGTACGAATTATTTTGAATTCCTTTGTATTCTTTTCAGCTCTTTAAATTCTTTGTGTTCTTTGGAATTGCTTGGAATCTCAATTTCATGAATTCTCTGAATTTCTTAAATTCTTTAAAATCCTCAAATTGCCTGGAATCCTTGAATTTTAAGAATTCCCTTAATTACTTGAATTTCTTAATTTCGCCGATCTAAATTTCCTGAATTCTTTGATTTTCATAAATACTTTATATTATTTTAAAGTCTTTGGAATAAAGGATTTTCACAAAGTCCGAGAATTCAAACAATCCAAGGAATTCAGAGAATTCTAATTCTGAAGAAAATAAAAGAATTCCATGAATTCCTTTAATTCTACGAATTCTTAGAATTTTCTTAATTCTTATATCTTTGAATTCCCTGAAATCCTTGAATCCTCTAAATCCCTTGAATTCCTTATATCCTCAAATTCAGTCAATTTCTTAAATTCCTTGAAATCCTTAAATTCTCTAAATTCCTCGAATGACTTGAAATCCTTGAATTCTGTGAATTCCTTAAAATCCTTGAATTTTATGAATTTTTTTAAAACCTCGAATTCTCTGAATTCCCTAAAATCCTTAGATCCAATGAAATACCTGAACTCCTTGACTTTCTAAATTCCCTGAAAATTATTGTTCCGAAAATTCCACAAATTTGACGAGTTCCACAAATTCAACGAATTTAGAGATTTCAAGGGATTCCAACCATTTCTTGAATTCTTCTAATCATTTAAATTGAAAAAAATGAAAGAAATTATATTTGAATTCCGAGGAATTTAATGTGAATTGAAAAGAATTAATTGTGAATTAGAAGGAATTCATTGTTAATTCAAAGAAATTAAATGTGAATTCTTAAGAATTTAAAGCAAGGAACGGCGAATTTAATAAATTAAATGCTAATCCAAAAGAATTAAATGTGAATTCAAAGGAATTCAATTTGAATTTAATAGAATTTAATGTGAATTCAAAGGAATTCAATTTAACTTTAATAGAATTTAATGTGAATTAAAAAAATGCAATGTGAATTCATAGGACTTCTATATGAGGTCTGAATTTAAAGGTTTTGAATGTGAATTTAATGTCAATCAACGTGAATTAAAGGGAATTAAATTTAATTTAAAGGAATTTAAAGAATTTAATGTAAATGAAAAGTGTGAATTTAAAAATTTTCTGTGTGAAATGAAAAGAATTCCATGTAAATTTAAAGAAATACAATGCGAATTAAAAGGAATTCAATTTAAATCCAGAGAAATTCAATTCGAATTAAAAGGAATTCAATTCGAATTCAAAGGTATTTAATTCCAATTCAAAGGAATTCAATTCGTATTCAAAGGAATTCAATTCGAATTCAAAGGAATTCAATGTGAATTTAAAAGAAGTGAAATCAATATATGGTGAATTTGATTAAATTCAATGTTTAATCAAAGGAATTCATTGTGAATTTAAAGAAGTTCAATGTGAACTCAAAGAAATCGTATTTAAATTCAAGGGAATTCAGTGTGAATTAAAAGGAATTCAATATGAATTTAAAAGGAATTCAATATGAATTTAAAAGAATTTAATGTGCATTGAAAGAGAGTGAATGTGGATTCTAAGGAATAGAAAGCAATTAACGGCGAGTTTTAATAAATTTAATGCTCATTCAAAGTTATTATATGTGAACTTAAAGGAATTAAATGCAAACTTAAAGGAACGCAATGTAAATTCAAAAGAAATCAATGCAAGTTCAATAAAACTAAGTGTAAATTCAAAGGAATTGAATTGAATTTAATGGAATTCAATGTAAATTAAACGAAATTCAATGTGAATTAAAAGGTTTTCCACGTGAATTAAAAGAAATCCAATGTAAATTAAAAGAAATACAATGCGAATTAAAACAAATACAATGCGAATTACAGGGAATTCAGTTCGAATTCAAAGGTATTTAATGTGAATTCAAAGGAGTTATATGTGAATTCAAAGGAATATAATGTGAATTTAAAGAAAGTGAAATCAATTTATGGTGAATTTTGATAAATTCAATGTTAATTAAAAGAAATTATATTTGCATTCAAGGGATTTTATTGTGAATTAAAAAGATCTTAATGTGAATTTAAAGGAATTGAATGTGAATTGAAAAAAATAAAATGTGGATTCTAAGAAATTAAGTGCAATTAACGTCGAATTTCAATTGATTCAATGCTAATTCAAAAGAATTAAGTGTGAATTCAAGGGAATTAAATGCGAACTTAAAGGGGCACAATGTAAATTCAAAAAAATCCAATGCAAATTCAATGAAATTAAATGTGAATTTTAAAGAATTTAAAAGAAATTAATGTAAATCAAAGGGAATGAAATTTGAATTTAAAGAAATTAAATTTGGAGTTACATTAACTGAATGTGAATTGAAAGGAATTGAAATCAGTTCGCAGCAAATCATAATAAATTTAATGTTAATTCAAAGAAATATCAAGTGTTTTTAAAGAAATTATATTTGAATTTAAGAACATTCAACGTGAATATAAAGCAATTTTGTGTTTACTTAAACTAATTAAATTGGAATTCAAAGGAATTCAATATGATTTTAATGTAATTCAAAGAAATAAATGTAAATGCAAAGAAATAGAATTTTAATTTTAATGAATTGCATGTGAATTGAAAGGAATAGAAATCAGTTTATAACGAATCATAATAAATTTAATGGTAATTCAAAGAAATTCAAAGTGATTTCAAATAAATCATATTTAGATTCAAGAAAATTCAGTGTGAATTTAAAGCAACTCTATGTTCACTCAAATAAATTAAATTTAAATTCAAAGGAATTCAATACGATTTTAAAGGAATTCAAAGGAAATAAATGTGAATTTAAATAAATCAAATTTGAACTTAAATAAGTTAAATGTGAATTTAAAAAAATTGAAATTAGTTCATGGTCAATCATAATAAATTCAATGTAATTCAAAGGAATTTCAAGTAATGCGATGTGTACTCAAAGAAATTATATTAAAATTTAAGAAAATTCACTGTGAATTTAAAGTAATTCAATGTGGACTCAAATAAATAAAATTTAAATTCAAAGGAATTTAATATAAAATTAAAAGAATTTAAAAAAAAATAAATGTGAGTTTAAAGGATTTAAATTTGAATTTGAAGGAATTGAATTTTGAATTTAATTAAATTGAATGTGAATTGAAAGGAATTTAAATCAGTTCATTGTGATTCATAATAAATTCAATGTTCATTCAAAGAAATTCAAAGTGTATCTAAAGAAATTATAGTTAAATTCAAGAAAATTCAATTTGAATTCATCGCAATTCTATGTTTACTTGAATGAATTTAATTTGAATTTAAAGAAATTTAATATGATTTTAAAGGCATTCAAAGAAAATAAATGTGAATTTAAAGGAATTCAATGTGAATTCAAAGAAATTAAATTTGAATTTGAATAAATAAAATCTGTAATTAAATGAATTGCATGTGAATTTAAAGGAATTAAAATCCGTTCATGGTCAATCATAATAAATTTAATGTTAATTCAAAGGAATAGAAAGTAATTCATTTTGTGCTTAAAGAATTTATATTTGATTTCAAGAAAATTCAATGTGAATTTAAAGTAATTCAGTGTGAAACTAGAAAAATTAACTTTGAATTCAAAGGTATTCAATGAGAATTCAAAGAAATTAAATTTGAATTTAAAGAAATGCAGAGAATTCAGTGTAAATTAAAAGGAATTCAAACGTTTTTAAAGTGAATTTAAAGGAATTCAATGTGAGTAATACAATGCGAAATAAAAGGAATTCAATGTAAATTTATAGGAATTAAATGTGAATTGAAAGAAATGTAATGTAAACTCAAAGCAATTCAATGTGAATTCAAAGGTTTTCAATGTGAATTTAAAGGAATTCAATGTGAAATTAAAGTGAATTTTAAGAAATTAAATTTGATTTCAACGAAAATTGATGTGAATTTGAAGGATTTGAATTCAATTCATGTCGAATCATAGAAAATTTAATGTTAATTCAAAATTAATTAAAAGGGATGCAAAGTTATTTAATGTAAACCTAAATAAATTAAGTTTGAGTTTAAAGGTATTCAATGTGAATTCAAAGGAATTCAATGTGAATTCAAAGCAATACAATTTAAATTCAAAGTAATTTAGAGAATGCAGTGTGAATTAAAAAGAATTTAAAGGTTTTCTAGGTGAATTAAAAAGAAATTCAGTGTGAATTAGATAGAAAACAATACGAATTAAAAGGAATTCAATTTAAATTCAAAGTGATCCAATATGTATTTAAAGGAATTCAATGACAATCCAAACAAATGTAATGTAAACTCAATGCGATTCAATATGAATTCAAAGGTTTTTAATGCGAATTTCAAGAAATTCAGCGTGAATTCAAAAGAATTAAATTTGAATTCAGAGAAACATAATGTGGATTTGAAGTCATTAATTGCAAATTCAAAGAAATCAAATTTGAATTTAATGGAATTTAATGCGAATTAAGAGAAATAAAATGTGAATAAAAAGGAATCCTATATGAGTTTAAAGAAATGCAATGCTAATTCAAAGGCATTCAACGTGAATTCAAAGGAATGAAATTTAAATTTAAAGGGTTTCAAAGAAGTCAGCGTGTATTAAAAGAAGTTCAATGTGCATTCAAATTTTTTTTATGTGACCTAAAAGGAATTTAATGTGAATCAAAAGGAATGCAATGTGGATTCGAAGGTTTTCTATTTGAATTAAAAGGAATTCAATGTGAATTAAAAGGAATTCAATGTGAATTAAAAGGAATTCAATGTGAATTTAAAGAAATTTAATGTGAATTTAAAGGCATTAAAATCAATGAATGGTGTATTATGATAAATTAAATGTCATTTTAACGAAATTCAATGTAAATTCAAAGGAATCCAATATAAATTTAAGAAATTTAATGTGAATTCAAAGGTTTTGAATGTGTATTCAAAGGAATTTAATGTGAATTTAAAGGAATTCAATTTAAATTCAAAGTAATCCAATATGTATTTAAAAGAATTTAATGTCAATCCAAACGAATGTAATGTGAACTCAATGCGATTCAATATGAATTTAAAGGTTTTTAATGCGAATTTAAAGGAATTTAATGTGAATTTAAAAGAATTAAATTTGAATTTAGAGAAATATAATGTGGATTTAAAGTAATTAATTGCAAATTCGAAGAAATTAAATTTAAATTTAATAAAATTTAATGTGAATAAAAAGAAATCAAATGTAAATTGATACGAATTTTATATGAGTTTAAGGAAATGCAATGCTAATTCAAAGGCATTCAACGTGAATTCAAAGGAATTAAATTTGAATTTAAAGGGTTTTAAAAAAGTCAGTGTGTATTAAAAGAAGTTCAATGTGCATTTGATTTTTTTATGTGACCTAAAAGGAATTCAATGTGAATCAAAAGAAATACAATGCGGATTCGAAGGTTTTCTATGTGAATTAAAAGGAATTCAATGTGAATTTAAAGAAATTTAATGTGAATTTAAAGGCATTGAAATCAAATTATGGTGTATTATAATAAATCAAATCTCATTTCAACGGAATTCAATGTAAATTCAAAGGAGTCCAATATGAATTTAAGAAATTTAATGTGAGTTCAAAGGTTTTGAATGTTTATTTAAAGGAATTTGATAAAAATTCAAAGGAATTCAATGTTAATTCAAAGAAATTTTATGTGAATTCAAAGAAATTCAATGCGAATTCAAAGGTATTCAATGTGAATTCAAAGGAATTAAATTTGAATCATAAAAAATTTAATGTTAGTTTAAAGGAATTCAAAGTAATTCAATATGTACTCAAAGAAATTATATTAGAATTCAAGAAAATTCTCTGTAAATTTGAAGTATTTCAATGTAAACTTAAATAAATTAAATTTGAATTCAAGGAATTCAATATGAATTTAAAAGAATTTAAAGGAAATGAATGTGAATTCAAAGGTATACAATATAAATTCAAAGGAATTAAATTTGAATTTGAAGAAATTAAATTTGCATTTAAATGAATTAAGTGTCGATTCAAAGTAATAGATATCAGTTCATAATGAAACATAATAAGTTCAATGTTAATTCAACGGGATTTAAAGTGATTCAATGTGTAGTCAAAGAAATTATATTTGAATTAATGAAAATTCAATATGAATTTAAAGAAATTCAAAGGAAATACAGGTGAATTCAAAGATATTCAATATGCATTTAAAGGATTTCAAAGTAATTCAATGTTTACGCAAAGAAATTATATTTAAATTCATGAAAATGTAATGTGAATTTAAGGTAAATCAATGTTAACTCAAATAAATTAAATTTAAAGGAATTTAATACAAATTGAACAGAATTTAAAAAAAGGAAATGTGAATTCAAAGGTATCCAATGAGAATCCAAAGGAATTAAATTTGAATTTGAATAAATAAAATCTGTAATTAAATGAATTCAGTGTGAATTTAAAGAAATTGAAATCAGTTCATGGTGAATCATAATAATTCAATGTTAATTCAAAGAAATATGAAGTAATTTAATGTATACCTACAGAAATTAAATTTGAATTCAAGGAATGTCAATGTGAATTTAATTAATTCAATGTGTGCTCAAATGAATAAGGTTGAATTTAAACGAATTTATTATGAATTCAATGGAATTCAATATAAATTCAAAGGCAACAAATGTGAATTCAAAGGAATTAAATGTGAATTCAAAAGAATTTAATATAAATTCAAAGAAATTAAATTTTGATTTAAATAAATTAAATGTGAATTTAAAGAAATTTAATTCAGTTCATGGTTATTCATAATAAATTCAATGTTAATTCAACGGAATTCAAAGTAATTCAAAGTAATTCAATGTGTACTCAAAGACATT
This sequence comes from Amphibolips quercusostensackenii, assembly GCA_032357855.1. NCBI lineage: Eukaryota > Metazoa > Arthropoda > Insecta > Hymenoptera > Cynipidae > Amphibolips > Amphibolips quercusostensackenii. The sequence continues at coordinate 2,282,221 of JAUELO010000316.1, forward strand.
ATGTTTGAATTCAAGAGAATTCAACGTCAATTTAAAGCAATTCAATGTGTACCCAAAGAAATTATATTTTAAATAATGAAAATTCAATATGAATTTAAAGAACTTCCAAGGTAATAAAGGTGAATTCAAAGGTATTCAATATGGATTCAAAGGATTTCAAAGTAATTCAATGTGTACTTGAAGAAATTATATTTGAATTCAAGGGAATTCAATGTGAATTCAAAGATATTAAATTTGAATTCAAAGGAATTTAATACGAATTGAAAAGAATTTAAAGGAAACAAATGTAAATTCAAAGGAATTAAATTTAAATTTGAAGAAACCAAATCTGCAATTAAATTAATTCAGTGTGAATTTAAAGAAATTGAAATCAGTTCATGGTGAATCATCATAATTCAATGTTAATTCAAAGGAATTCAAAGTAATTCAATGCATACCTACAGAAATTAAATTTGAATCCAAGGAATGTCAATGTGAATTTAATTAATTCAATGTGTGCTCAAATAAATAAAGTTTGAATTCAAAGGAATTTATTACGAATTCAATGGAATCTAATATAAATTCAAAGGCAATAAATGTAAATTCAAAGGAATTTAATGTGAATTCAAAAGAATTTAATACGAATTCAAAGAAATTAAATTTTGATTTAAATAAATTGAATGTGAATTTAAAGCAATTGAATTCAGTTCATGGTTATTCATAATAAATTCAATGTTAATTCAACGGAATTTAAAGTAATTCAATGTGTACTCAAAGACATTATATTTGAATTCAAGAGAATTCAACGTGAATTTAAAGCAATTCAATGTGTACTAAAAGAAATTCTATTTAGAATAATGAAAATTCAATATGAATTCAAAGAAATTCAAAGGTAATAAAGGTGAAATCAAAGGTATTTAGTATGCATTCAAAGGATTTCAAAGTAATTCAATGTGTACTCAAAGAAATTATATTTGAATTCAAGGGAATTCAATGTAAATTAAAAGGAATTCAATGTGAATTCAAAGATATCAAATGTTAATTCAAAGGAATTTAATACGAATTGAAAAAAATTTAAAGGAGACAAATGTAAATTCGAAGGAATTAAATTTAAATTTGAAGAAATTAAATCTGCAATTAAATGAATTCATTGTGAATTCAATGTTAATTCAAAGGAATTCGAAGTAATTCAATGTATACCTACAGAAATTAAATTTAAATCCAAGGAATTTCAATGTGAATTTAATTAATTAAATGTGTGCTCAAATAAATTAAGTTTGAATTCAAAGGAATTAATTATGAATTCAAGGGAATTCAATATAAATTCAAAGGCAATGAATGTGAATTCAAAGAAATTCAATGTGAATTAAAAAGAATTTAATATGAATTCAAAGAAAATAAATTTTAATTTAAATAAATTGAATGTGAATTTAAAGAAATTGAATTCAGTTCATGGTTATTCGTAATAAATTCAATGTTAATTCAATGGATTTCAAAGTGATTCAAAGTAATTCAATGTGTACTCAAAGACATTATGTTTGAATTCAAGAGAATTCAACGTGAATTTAAAGCAATTTAATGTGTACTCAAAGAAATTATATTTGAAATAATGAAAATTCAATATGAATTCAAAGAAATTCAAAGGCGATAAAGGTGAATTCAAAGGTATTCAATATAAATTCAAAGGATCTCAAAGTAATTAAATGCGTACTTAAAGAAATTATATTTGAATTCAAGGGAATTCAATGTGAATTAAAAGGAATTCAATGTGAATTCAAAGATATTAAATTTGAATTCAAAGGAATTTAATACGAATTGAAAAGAATTTAAAGGAAACAAATGTAAATTCAAAGGAATTAAATTTAAATTGGAAGAAACCAAATCTGCAATTAAATGAATTCAGTGTAAATTTAAATAAATTGAAATCTGTTCATGGTGAATCATCATAATTCAATGTTAATTCAAAGGAATTCAAAGTAATTCAATGTATACCTACATAAATTAAATTTGAATCCAAGGAATGTCAATGCGAATTTAATTAATTCAATGTGTGCTCAAATAAATTAATTTTGAATTCGAAAGAATTCATTATAAGTTCAATGGAATTCGATGTAAATTTAAAGGCAATGAATGTGAATTCAAAGGAACTCAATGTGAATTCAAAAGAATCGAATGTGAATTCAAAGGAATTAAATTTCAATTCATAAAAATGCAATGTGAATTTAAAGTGATTCAACGTGTACTCAAAGAAATTATATTTGAATTAATGAAAATTCAATGAGAATTTAAAGAAATTAAAAAAAAAATACAAATGAATTCAAAGGTATTTAATATGCATTTAAAGGATTTCAAAGTAATTCAATGTTAACTCAAAGAAATTATATTCGAATTCATGAAAATGCAATGTGAATTTAAGGTGAATCAATGTTAACTCAAATGAATTACATTTGAATTCAAAGGAATTTAATACGATTTAAAAAGAATTTAAAGAAAGTAAATGTGAATTCAAAGGTATCCAATGTGAATTCGAAGGAATTAAATTTGAATTTGAAGAAATTAAATCTGCATTTAAATGGATTGAGTGCGAATTTAAAGAAATTGAAATCAGTTCATGGTGAATCATAATAATTCAATGTTAATTTAAAGAAATATATAGTAATTTAATGTATACCTACAGAAATTAAATTTGAATCTAAGGAATGTCAATGTGAATTTCATTAATTCAATGTGTGCTCAAATAAATTAAATTTCAATTCAAAAGAATGTATTATAAATTCAATGGTATTCGATGTAAATTTAAAGGCAACAAATGTGAATTTAAAGGAATTCAATGTGAATTCAAAAGAATTTGATGTGAATACAAAGAAATTAAATTTTGATTTAAATAAATTGTATGTGAATATAAAGAAATAGAATTCAGTTCATGGTGAATCATAAAAAATTCAATTTTAATTTAACGGAATTCAAATTAATTCAATGTGTACTCAAAGACATTATATTTGAATTCAAAAAAATTCAACGTGAATTTAAAGCAATTCAATGTGTACTCAAAGAAATTATATTTGAAATAATAAAAATTTAATATGAATTTAAAGAAATTCAAAGGAAATAAAGGTGAATTCAAAGGTACTCAATATGCATTCAAAGGATTTCAAAGTAATTCAATGTTTACGCAAAGAAATTATATTTGAATTTATGAAAATGCAATGTAAATTTAAAGTATTTCAATGTTAACTTAAATAAATCAAATTTAAATGCAAAGGAATTTAATACGAATTGAAAAGAATTTAAAAAGAATAAATGTGAATTCAAAGGAATTAAATTTGAATTTAAAGAAATTAAATCTGCAATTAAATAAATCTAGCGTGAATGTTAAGAAATTATAATCAGTTCATAGTGAATCATGATAATTCAATGTTAATTCAAAGGAATTCCAAGTAATTCAGTGTATACCTACAGAAATTATATTTGAATCGATGGAATCTCAATGTGAATTTAATCAATTCAATGTGTGCTTAAATAAATTAAGTTTAAATTGAAAGGAATTTATTACGAATTCAAGGGAATCCAATATAAATTTAAAGGCAATGAATGTAAATTCAAAGGAATTCAATGTGAATTTAATAGAATTTAATATAAATTCAAAAAAATTAAATTTTGATTTAAATAAATTAAATGTGAATACAAAGGAATTAAATTCAGTTCATGGTGAATGATAAAAAATTTAATGTTAATTTAACGGAATTCGAAGTAATTCAATGTGTACTCAAAGACTTTTTTGAATTCAAGAAAATTCAACGTGAATTTAAAGCAATTCAATGCGTACTCAAAGAAATTATATTTAGAATAATGAAAATTCAATATGAATTCAAAGGAATTCAAAGGAAATAAAGGTGAATTTAAAGGTATTCAATATGCATTCAAAGGATTTCAAAGTAATTTAATGTTTACGCAAAGAAATTATTTTTTATTTCATGAAAATGCAATGTAAATTTAAACTTATTTGATGTTAACTCAAGTAAATTGAATTTGAATTCAAAGAAATTTAATACGAATTAAAAAGAAGTCAAACAAAACAAATGTGAATTCAAAGGATTCAATGTGAATTTAAAAGAATTTAATGTGAATTCAAAGAAATTAAATTTGAGTGCAGATAAATTGAATGTGAATTTAAAGAAATTGAAATCAGTTCATAGTGAAACTTAATAATTCAATATTAATTCGAAAGAATTTAAAGTAATTCAATGTATACCTACAAAAATTATATTTAAATCCAACAAATGTCAGTGTGAATTTAATTAATTCAATGTCTGCTCAAGTAAATTAAATTTGAATCAAAAGGAATTTATTATGCATTGAATGGAATTCAATATGAATTTAAAGGAATTAAATGTCATTTCAAAGGAATTGAATGTGAATTCAAAGGAATGAAATTTTTAATTTGAATAAGTTGAATATGAATTTAAAGAAATTGAAGTCAGTTCATAATAAATCATAATAAATTTAATGTTAATTTAACGGAATTCAAAGTAGTTCAATGTGTACCCAAAGACATGATATTTGAATTAAAGAAAATCAACGTGAATTTAAAGTAATTCAATGTGTACTCAAAGAAATTATATTTGAATTCATGAAAATGCAATGTGAATTTAAAGTAATTCAATGATAACTCAAATAAAATAATTTGAGTTCAAAGGAATTTAATACGAATTAAAAAGAATTTAAAGATAATAAATGTGAATTCAAAGGTGTCCAATGTAAATTCAAAGGAATTAAATTTAAATTTTGAAAAAATTAAATCTGCACTTAAAAAAATTCAGTGTGAATTTGAAGAAATTGAAATCAGGTTATGATGAATTATGATAATTCAAAGGAATTCAAAGTAATTCAATGTATACCTATAGAAATTAAATTTGAATCCAAGGAATGCCAATGTTAATTTAATAAATTCAATGTGTGCTTAAATAAAATAAGTTGGAATTCAAAGGAATTTATCATGAATTCAGTGGAATCTAATATAAATTCAAATTTAATAAATGTGAATTCAAAAGAATTTAATGTGAATTCAAAGTAATTAAATTTGAATTCAAATAAATTAAATGTGAATTAAAAGAAATTGAAATAAGTTCATGGTGAATCTTAATAATTCAATTTTAATTAAGGAATTCAAAGTAATCCAATGTATACCTACAGAAATTATATTTGAATTCAAGAAATGTCAATGTGAATTTGATTAATTCAATGATTCAATATAAATTCAAAGGCAATAAATGTGAATTCAAAGGAATTTAATGTGCATTCAAAAGAATTCAATGTGAATTCAAAGGAATTAAATTTGAATTCATGAAAATGCAATGTAAATTGAAAATAATTCAATGTTAACTCAAATCAATTAAATTTGCATTCAAAGAAATACAATGTGAATTCAAAGGAATTGAATTTAAATATAAAGGAATGGAATTCAAATTTTAAACAATTCAAATGTTGATTGATTAATGCAGATGATAATCGCCAGAGTATTCTTTTTAGACATACACTCCGAGAGAGCTTTTTTTAACATGTCGGTATCGAATTGTTTAATTGGTCAATAATTATAGACACATTTCAATAAATCAAATTACATGCTTATCGTTGCGGTATGTATGAAATCCTTGAGAATCTTCATTACACTCTGAATTTTGTAAGTCAAGTCGGCACTTAAATAATTGATTGGTCCTCGATGTAATCAATATGTCTGTATACAGTCATCAAGGTCCTACATCACCCAGTAATGTCTAGCGCTTGACAGCTCTAGTTTGACAGTTAGCGGTTTAAGCTAAAATTGTTAGAAACACCTTTATACAACACTCCCACGCCAGGAAACCTTCCATTCAGGCATTTTTCCTCAGAAAAAAATTTTCTGATTATGTTAGTTCCATCAAATCCGACTATCTATCTATATATTTTCAGATTGACTTAACATAACTCAAGCTAACCGAATCCTTTCTAAAATTCAAAAGATTCAATTGATTACATTTTTTTTTATTGAAGGACAAAAATATCCTTCATTTGAATATTTTGAATTTCAGGTACATTAGTAAAAGGAAAAAGCAAGAGAAATGAGAGTATGATTATTCAAATGAGGTGATAAATCTTATAAAATTTGAAAAATTCATATAACTATGCTCATTCCATTAAAGTTCATACTACTGGCGTTTTTCAAAGGATCAGATTTGTTGATAACGACTTATCTCTCTTGGTCTCTTGGTCCCGAAATTGAAAAAAAAAAATTATTTGACAGAAAACTACTTTGTATACGTCCAACCTTTGTATTTTCAAATCTTGAATTCTATAGTTTCGAACAACTTGTTTCTATTAGGCATTGAACATTCATTCGAGAAAAGACATGCTTTTTCAAACAGTTATTAAACGTTTAAATACAATTTTTTGGATATTTAAAATATATTTATATTATCTATGAGAGTTTCAGGGAAAAATATATATTATTAGGTAGAATGTTGCCGTATGCAAATGCACCGTTGTTCGTTAGAATATATTATGTTCAATTCTTTTTCTTCAATTTTATTTATTAATTTTTTTTTTTTATAATTGTTGTAATCTTGTGGTCTACTCGTTTAGCCAGTTTGACTATCGAATCGAAAAAAGTCTACTTGTCGAAAATATGGTTTAGGTACATGTATATTATATTCGTAAATGTTCGTTAATTCTAATTAATTCTGCTTTCATTAAAATTCGTTATTTTATAAGAGAATAATCATATTTTCATTTTGGTCTCAATATTTCAATGCGTCCATTCCATACCGCTCCACGTGGCGTTTAGGTGGTGTACTGCGGTCAAATGCGACAAGGAGCGGTACTCCGCCCAAACAAAGCGGTGCACCGCCTAAGCGGAAGTGGAGCGGTATGGAATTTAGGCGTAGATTTAAAGCTATGAATTTAAATGAGTTTTGAAGGAATAATTTGTTAAATTCTTATCAGAGCTCATGGTTCAATTATTTTATTTGCGTCTGATAATTCGTTTTTTTTTGTTGAAGAGAAGAATTGATCCTATTGATATGAATTCCGTAACTTCACGATTTGAGTAATTAATTTTGAAAAATACTTTATTTTTTGGCATGAGCTCTTAAACGCCTACAACTACACATGTATATTTTTTGTTTTTCTGAATTTGGATTTAAAACTCAACGTGATTATTTAGTATTCTTAATTTTTTGAAAAAATTTATTTTTTTAATATTAAAATAGATATTTCCAGTAAACACGATCAGGCTTTTTTCACTTCTTTGACATTTCGTTCACAAATTTCAGAAACTTAATATTAATTTTGAAATTATTTTTCAATGCATGGGATCATTATTTTTTATGTTTGCTGGAATGAGTGCCCTGAGAAATTTTTTTCTCAAATTCTCAATGACATTTTGGTTGAGAGTTTTTAAGAAACATATATTTATCAGGGCACAAATAAGTCTTTGATGGTGTTCCTTGCTTGTTTAAAAAAATCGGGGGTTTCGGCCCACCCGAAATTGCATATTGAAAGGTTCTATCTCAGAACGTGCAAGCTCCCGAAATAGGGTCTTTTAAAAGGCGATTTCCCGAAATGGAACCTTTCAAATAGAAACTTCCAAAATAGCACCTTTCAAAATGCAACTTCCAAAATAGAACCTTTCAAAATGCAACTTCTGCAATAGACCTCGTTATTTATACACCTTAATTTATGCCAGTTTCCGTGCCTTTTTTACGTGCCGCGAATTTTAATGAGCAGGGATGAGTTTGTGGTCGTTGAAAAATAATGAGGAGCTTTATTAGATATGTACAATACGCGGTGGATCGTTAATGATAAGATGAATTCTTATACGCGGGACGTATGACGGATAAAAGAATATACATTGGTAGACATGAAAATCGTAAAAGTTAAGGTTACATTATCGATTTTCTTTTATAGGTAACGGTATCTAATGACTACTTTTTCTACTGGTCATACTTAGTACTTACGGTATGTATCTAAATCGGGCTATATACCTTTATATGTATAGAATAATTATTTATATATATGTTTGTAGCCGATTAGACGTCTGCGAGTTTGTCTGGGGCACATTGTCGAAATCGCGTTTTTTATTTTTACAAGAATATTAGAAAATAGATTATTCTATTTTTTAGGGTCTTTTAAAATTTTAAATTTTAAGTAACAATTTAAAAATAAAATCTCTAATATCTGCTAGACGTTTTATTTAATTAAATTATACTTTTGACGATCCGGTTAAGGAAATATGTCTGAATAATCTTCAAACGCTTTTTTTAAAGGCTTTATATATTTTGATAAATTTAAAATAGGAAAAAAAACTTTTAATTTGGAAGGTCTTATGGTCATTGAAGTAATTCAGAGGTATTCAGAAATTCAGAATATTCGAGGAAAACAGGGACTTTAAAGATTTCACGGAATTCAAAGAAAACAAGGAATTTAGAGAATTCCTGAAAATTCCCTGAATTCCAGAGAATTCCCTGAATTCCTGAAAATTCCCAGAGTTCCTGAGAATTTCCTGAATTCTTGAGGATTCCCTGATTTCTTAAGAATTCCATGAATTCCTCATAATATCATAAGTTCTTGAGAATTCCCTGAATTCCAGAGAATCTCCTGATTTCCTAAGAATTCCCTGAATCCCCGAGAATTCCTGAAAATTTTTTGAATTCCTGAGAATTCCCTGAATTCCCGAAAATTTTCTTAATTTCTGAGAATTTCGTGAATTACTTTGCATTCACTGAATTCATGAGAATTCTTTGCATTCTTGAGAATTCTGTGAATTCTTGAGGATTCCGTGAATTTGTGAAAATTCACTGCATTCCTGATAATTTCCGAAATTCCTAAGAATTTCCGAAATTCCTTGAAATTGTTTGAATTCCTGAAAATTTACTAAATTCCGGATAATTTCCTGAATTTCAAGAATTTCGGACTAATGCAAAGTATTCTAAGGAATTCAGAAGGATTGAGGAAATTTAGAGATTTTAGAGAATTCAGAGCATTTCAGGAATTCGATATATTCAAGAAAATCAGGGAATTTAAAGATTTCACGTAATTCGAAGAAAATAAGGAATTCAGAGAATTGTTGAGTATTTCCTAAATTCTTCAGAATTCCCTAAATTCCTAAAAATCCCCTAAATTCCTGAGAATTCCCTGAATTGCTGAGAATTCCCTCAATTCCTGAGTATTCTCTAATTTTTTTAGGATTCCCTGAATTCCTGATATCCCATGACTTCCTGAAAATTCCCTAAATTCCTGAGAATACCCTGAATTTCTGAAAATCCCCTGATTTCCTGAGAATTTTCTGAATCCCTGAGAATTCCCTAAATTCCTGAAAATTCCTTAAATTCCTAAGAATTTTATAAATTCGTGAAAATTCCCTGAATCTCCGTGAATTCCCGAGGATTTTCTAAATTCCTGAAAATTTCATGAATTCATAAGAATTCCCTGAATTCTTGAAAATTCCGTGAATTCTTGAGAATTTCGTGAATTTCGGAAAATTCCGTGAATTCCTGAATATTCGCTAAATTTTTGAAAATTCCCTGAATTCCCAAAAATTTCCTGAATTTCTAAGAATTCCCTGAATTCATGAGGTTCTCATAAATTTTCGAGAATGCCCTGAATTCCTAAGAATTTGCTAAAATCCTAAGAATTCACTAAATTCATGAGGATTCCCTAAATTCTTGAGAATTTTCTAAATTCTTGAGGATTCTGTGAATTTCTGAACATTCCCTGAAATCGCTGCAATTCTGAGAATTCCATAAATTCATGAGAATTATTTGCATTCCTAATAATTGCCTAAGATTTTCCTAAATTCTTGAAAATTCCCTAAATTCCTGAGAATGCGCTAAATTCCCGAAACTTCCCTGAGTTCCCGAGAATTTCCTGATTTCCTCAAATTTCCTGAATTTCTAAAATTTCCGGAATTCATAAGAATTCCTTGCATTGATGAGAATTCCCTGAATTTTCGAGAATACCCTGAACTCCAAGGACTTCAAACTAATGCAAAAAATCAGAACACTTGAAGGAATTTAGATAATTCACACAATTCTTGGAATTCAGAAAATTTTTGAAGAATTCGGAGGATGTAAGGAATTTGGAGATTTTAAGGATTTTCGAAACTTTAGAGAATTTTAGAAAATTTCAAAGAATTTCAGAAATGATGTATTTCATGGAATTTAAAGAAAACAAGAAATGCAAGAATAATTCGTAAGAATTAAAGGAATTCACATAATGTGGAGAATTCTTGAGATTCAGAGAATTTTAGGATTTAAAGCATTCGGAGAATTCAAGAACTTCAGAGAATTCAGAAAAATCAAGAATTTTAGAGAATTTCAGGGACTGAAGAGAATTTCAGGAATTTAAGTAATGCAAAGAATTCAAAGAACTCGAAGAATTCACGGAATTCAGAAGAAACAAGAAATTCAGAAGAATTCCAAGGAATTAAATTTAAAGCAAGAAACTTAGAGGATACATGAAATTCAGAAAATTGCGAGAATTTAAGGAATTTAGAAACTTCAGAGAATACGAGGAACTCAGGGAATTCAGAGAATTCGTTGAATGTAGAAAATCGAAAGATTTCAAGGAATTCCAAATAACTCCAAACATTTCAATGAAGTTAAAATAAATCAAAAGAGTCTAAAATGGTGTTAAAGAATTTCGAGTAACTCAAGAGAAATTTAAAGAATTCAAAGTAATTCAAGTGAATTGAAAGGAATTTTTTACTATTAAATTCCGTGATTTTACTTTGAGCACTTTTTCTTTTAATGAAGGCTTTATATATTCGGCTACATTAAAAACAGATTAGACCAAATTTCAATCATTGAAACTATCAATTTGAAAGATTTTATGACAATTGAGGTTTTCAAGTTTGAAAGACTTTAAATGTTAAGTATTCACACTCGAAGGAATTAACTAGGAAAAAAGGTTCCTATTTTAAATATTTAAAGCTGAATAGGCTCTTAGGTTTGAGAGACTTTACCTCTAAGTGTGGACGTGCGGTCTCACAGACCGCACTATGCATATGATATGTTTGTTCCTCCCCATCCATGCTTTTCTCGATGTTGCCGTTATTAGTAGCTTTAGTTTAAAACCTCATTTTAAAAGCTCATAGACGGTCCTTTAGACCGCACGAACACGGTAGCCTCACAAGTATATATTTTTGTTTCTATTTGTTTAAGGCTATTTAAAACGCAAGCTGTGACGCACAAGCAAACTTTAGCTTGAATAAGTAAGGTATAGCCGTGCGGTC
>JAUELO010000316.1:2293565-2305123 GCA_032357855.1 Amphibolips quercusostensackenii
CCGCACGACCATGTTTAGTACAAAAATTAAAAAATTTAAAGCTTCCACATTTAAATAAGAAGAAATTAAATTTTCAAATCAAATCCGCTAGATTTAAAGGATTAAAAATTGAATCTATCAAAATTTCATAATTTTCCTAATGAGAATTATTCTACAGTGACAAATATGTAGGGTTATTTAGTGAAGAGTTTAAAACAATGTTGCCTATATGCACTCAGGAAGTGAGCTTCTGTCTCAAACGCATTGATCGATTATTGAGCTTTGCTTACTTGAACACTTAGTAGTTGCAGCTGCTCTTCAAGACCCTAATTCACCAACAATTCCGAGAAGGTCGAAATGCAATCAAGTCTATTTTGAGGTCACAAATTGATTTTGCAATGCAATAAATTTTGAAAATTACTCCCAGATGTTTTTAAATTTGAAAGATAGGTATATTTAGATTTACTTCAGACATTTTTCCTTAAGTGGAATTTACTTTCCATCTCAGCACCAATAATAATTAATTAATAATTTAGAACCATTAATTATTTTAAGTTAATAATATATAAATGATGTTTTAATTGAAAATAAACTCTAATTTAAATATCTAATAACCTAGGATATAACAGCGGAGAGGTTTACTAATTATTATTCTCTCGGTAAGTACATTATTTAGTATTACTTGGAATTCACTTGAATTCCTTTAAATTTTTTTCTGAATTCCTTGAATTCTTGGGAATTCACAGAATTCACAGAATCCAGTGAATTTAGAAGAATTGAAAAAATTAATAGAAGTGAAGGAGTGGGAGAATTTAAGAAATTGAGAAAAATAAAGTATTAAAAAAAATTCCGGGAATTCGCAGAATGAATTCATAGATATCAAGGAATTTCTAGAATTTGGGGAACTTAAAGAGTTCATCGAATTCTGTAAACAAAGGTAATTTTAAAAATTCATGGAATTTACAGAATTTGAGGAAGTCAGAGAATTCAACAAATTCAGAATTCCGGAAATTCGCAGAATGAATTCAAAGATATCAAGGAATGTATGTAATTCAGAGAATTCACGAAATTCATAGAACTCAGAAAAATGTGAGAAACTGAGAGAATTCTGGGAATTCGCAGAAAGCATTCAAAGATTTCTGGAAATTAAGAAATTTCTCAGAATTCAGGTGATTTATGTAATTAATAGAATTTAAGCAATTCACAGAATCCAAGGAATCCACAGAATCCTTGAAATTCAGAATATCTAGTGAATTCAGAAGAATTGAAGAAATTGAGAAAATCAAAGAACTCAAAAGAATTTTGAGAATTCAAGGAATTTTAAGAATTCAGGCGCTGTACAGAATTCAAAGAATTCAGAAAATTTAAGGAATTTGAAGATTTTCAAGAAAATCAGAAAATTCAAGAAATTCAGAGATTTCCCAGGACTTCAGATAATTTAAGGAATTCAAAAATTTCCAAGGAATTCAGTGCATTTAAGGAAATCGTAGAATACAATGAATTCAGAGAATTAAAAAAATTTAGAGAAATTAAGAAATTCAGAGATTTCCAGAGAATTCAACGAATCCGAGAAAATCATAAAATACAATTAATACAGAGAATTCAAAAAATTAAATAGAATTTAATAAATTAAGTGAAATACACATTTCAAAAATTCTTTCAATTCGCAAAATGAATTTAAAGACATCAAGAAATTTTGAGAATTCAGGAAATTTCGGAAATTCATAAAATTCATAAGAATTGAATACACTGAGAGAAAGTTGGGAATTCCCAAAATAAATTTAAAAATCTCAAGGATGTCGGAGAATTCGAAAAATTCAGTGAATTTATGGAAATTAAAAAAATCTTCCTAGAATTTAGAGAATTCAGCGTAACCAGAGAACTGAGGAAAATTATAAAATTTAGGGAATTCAAAGCATTTAGAGAATTCATATAATTCAGAAGAAGGATTTTAGTGAATTTAAGGAAATCGTAGAATACAATGAATTTAGAGAATTTAAAAAATTAAGAGAATTTGAAGAATTCAGAAAGTTTAACGAACTCAGAGATTTTCAGGAAATTTAGTGAATTCAAGAAAATCATAGAATAAAATGGATTCAGAGAATTAAAAAATTCTGAAGAATTAAGGAAATTAAGAGATTTCCGGAAATCTGTAGAATGATTTCAGAAACATGAGCAAATTTCGAGAATTCAGGCGATTTCGGAAATTCATAAAATTTATACGAATTTCTGGAATTCGCCAAATAAAATAAAAAATCTCAGTGAATTCAGAGAATTTATGGAAATTAAAAATTTTTCTAGAATTCAGATAAATCAAGGTAATCAGGGGATTCAAGGTAATCAGGGAATTCAGGGTAATAAGGGAATTCAGAGAATTCAGGGAATTTAAAGAATTGAGAGAATTCATATAATTTAGAAGAAGGAATTTACTGAATTCAAGAAAATCATAGAATTCAGGGAATTTATACAATTCAGAAGAAATTAAGAGAATTAAAGAAATTGAGAGAATTTCGGGAATTCGCAGGTTGAATTGATAGATCTCAGGAATCTTAGAAAATTCGACGACTCTATGGAATTCTGTGAATTTATAGAATTCTGTGAATTTATAGAATTCTGTGAATTTATAGAATTCTGTGAATTTATAGAATTCCGCGAATTCAGAGAATCGGATGAATTGAGTAAATTAAGGAAGTTGATAGAATTCTGAAAATTCATAATATTCTAGAAATTCAGAATATTTTAGGAATTCAGAATATTCTAGAAATTCAGGAAATTGATAGATTTCAGGGAATTTATGTAATTTAGAGAATCCAGATTATTCAAGGAATTCAGAGAATTCATGTCATTCAGAATATTTAAGAAATTTATAGAATGAAAGAATTTCAAGGAATTCAGAGAAATGAAAGATTTTAAAAATTTAAAGAATTTCAGGTGTTTCTGAAAATTTTGGGAATTCAGAGAATTCAGGGCGATCAGAGAATTTAGGGAAATCATAGAATTTAAGGAAATCATAGAATTTAGGGAATTCATAGAATTTAGGGAATTCATAGAATTCAGGGAATTCATACAATTCAGAAGAAATTAAGAGAATGAAAGGAATTGAGAGAATTTTGGGAATTCAAAGAATGAATTCAGAGATCTCAGGGAATTCAGAGAATCCGACGAATTTATAGAATTCTGTTAATTTATAGCATTCCGTAAATTCAGACAATCGAATGAATTAGGAGAATTAAGGGAATTTATGTAATTTGGAGAATCCAGATTATTCAAGGAATTTAAAGAATTCGTGTCATTCAGAATATTTAAGAAATTGATAGAATTAAAGAATTTTAAGGAATTCACAGAAATAAGGGAATTTAGAGAATTTCAAGAATTTCAGGAGTTTCTGAACATTTAGGGAATTCAGGTCAATCAAAGGATTCAAGAAAATCATAGAATTCTGTGAATTCAGAGAATTCTCTAAATCAAGAGAATTCTGTGAATTTAGAGAATTTTGTGAATTTAGAGAATCGAACGAATTAAAAGAATTAAGAGAATTACTAGAATTTAGGAAATTCAAGAAAATAATAGAATTCAGGGAATTTAAAGAATTCGGAAAATCCAGGATATTCAAGGAATTCAGATAATTCATAACGTTCAGAATATTTAAGAAGTTTACAAAATCAAAGAATTTCAAGGAATTCGAAAAAATCAAGGATTTAAGAGAATTCAAAGAATTTCGGGTGTTTTTGAAAATTTAGGGAATTCCGAGGGATTCAGAGAATTCAGGGTAATCAGAGAAATTAGGTATATCATAGAATTTAGAGGATTCATACAATTCAGAAGAAATTAAGAGAAATAAAGAATTTGAGAGAAATTTGGGAATTCGCAGAATGAATTCAGAGATATCAGGAAATTTAGAGAATTCAACGAATTTGTAGAATTCTGTGAATTTACAGAAATGCGTGAATTTAAAAAATCGAATGAATGAAGAGAATTGAAGGCATTGACAAAATTTAGTAAATTTAGAAAATTCTGAAAATTCAGGAAATGAATAGAATTCAGGGAATTCATGTCATGTCATTTAGAGAATTTAGGTTAATTAAAAACTTCTGAGAATTCAGGGTAATTAAAGAATTTAGCAAAATCTTAGGATTGAAGGAATTCAAAGAATTTAAAGAATTTATACAATTGAGAAGAAATAAAGGGAAGAAAAGAAATTGAAAGAATAAAATGAGAGATCTCAGGAAATTTATAGAATTCTGTGAATTTATAGAATTCCGTGAATTCGAAGAATCAAATGAATTAAGAGAATTAAGGAAATTAATAAAATTCAGGAAATTCAGAAAATTCTAGAAATTCAGGAAGTCAAAAAATTATTAGAATTCCAAGAATTTCAGGTGTTTCTGAAAATTTAGGGAATTTGGAGCATTTAGGGCAATCAGTGAATTCCTGAAAATCATAGAATTCAGGGAATTCATAGGAAATAGGATATGCATACAATTGCGAAGAAATTAAGAGAACGAAAGAAATTGAAAGAATTTCGGGAATACACAGAATGAATCCAGATATATCAGGATAATTAAAGAATTTATAGAATTCTGTGAATTCAGAAAATTCTGTGAATTCGGAGAATTCCGCGAATTTAGGAAATTCTGTGAATTTAGAGAATTCTGAGAATTCAGAGAATCGAACGAATTAAGAGAATCGAACGAATTAAGAGAATTAAGAAAATTAAGGAAATCCAGAAAATTAAGGAAAATAATAGAATTCAAGGATTTTAAAGAATTCAAAGAATCCGGGATATTCAAGAAATTCAGAGAATTCATAAAATTCAGAATATGTATGTAGTTTACAAAATTAAAGGATTTCAAGGAATTCAGAGATATCAAGGATTTCAGAGAATTCAAAGAATTTCGGGTGTTTTTGTAAATTGAGCAAATTCCGAGGGATTCAGAGAATTTAGGGTAATCAAAGAATTTAGGTATATCATAGAATTCGGAAAATTCGAAGAATTCAGGAAATTCAAAAAATTCAGGGTATTCAAAGAATTTAGGGAATTCGAAGAATTTAGAAGAAATTAAGAGAATTAAAGAAATTGAGAGAAATTCGGAAAATAGCAGAATCAATTCAGAGGTATCAGGAAATTTAAATAATTCAGCGAATTCATAGAATTCGCTGAATTCAGAGAATTCTGAAAATTTAGATAATTCTGTGAATTCCGAGAATCGAATGAATTGAGAAAATTCAAGGAATTGATAGAACTCAGGAAATTTAGAAAATTGAGTAAATTAATAGATTTCACGAAATTTAATGTATTTCAAGTGTTTCTGAAAATTCAGGGAATTCCGATCAATCAAAACGAATTAAAAAAGCTTCGAAGAATTCAAAAGAATTCAATGTGAAATCAAAATATTACTGAATAATATACTGAACCAGAGAGTATTAATTAAACTAACTACACCTTCCTTAAACATGGAGTTATCCAAATTTACCCTAAATTCTTTACCTTTATCTAATTATTTTGCATAATATTAATTTTATAATTGACGATAAACGCGTCGAAGTCTCTTCGGTAAATATTTTCTCTCAAGAAGGATTTTCTGGATGAAATCCAGACTCTACCTTCTGAAACTGAAATTTGAGAAAGAATTTGGAGACTCGATGGAAGCGCGGTTTCTTTGTTTAGTTCTGCAAGCAAAGTTTCATCTTTCGCCTCTGTTCCCCAGATTCTCGATTTCTCGCAGATACGTTCCATTGTTCCCAGAATTGCTGCTGTTGTCTTCACATACGCAGTATGTATAATCGAAGACGCAAGAAAAATCCCTGATAAGGAGTACAAGATCGTTACGCTCTTAATTATATGTACGAGAAACTATGTGGGAATTAAAATGGTCCAATAATTCCAATTAACTGGAAGTCTTATCCCTAGATTTTACCTCTTCAAAAAAATTTATTATTTTATCCATTTTGAAAAAAACATACAAACCTGAATGAGTCATAAATGACTAATTCGCAGTTAATTTTGACTGATTAACAGTCAACTTTGACTGGTTCATATAGTGAAGATTCGATGACAGGCAAATCAGTCAAAAGTAAATTTAAATAAGATAAATTTAATCAGTAATAAAGTCCGTCCGTTCGAATGATTTAGTATGTAATTTTCACTGATGAAATCAGTTCTTTTTATAGATCTAATCAGCAACTTCCACTTACCGAATCAAACATTTTGAATTATGTGAAGTGTAACATTTATTGATTATATCAGTCACTTTGAATGGTATAATCTGTAATTTTCATTGATTAATTCAATACTTTTCATTCTTTTGAATAGTCGAATAAGTATGTTTCGATAATTAAATCATTCATTTTGAATGATCTAATCCGTAACCTTCTCTGTTTAGGTAATTTATTTTAAATGGACTAATCAGTAACTTTCCCTATTAACTTCATTTGATTGGAAAGCAGTCATTTTAAATAAATGGTCGTTTCAGTCAGCCATATTCAACTGATTTTATCTGTTAAAACAATTTAGGGGAAACATTGTCTAAATTTGAATCAGTCGTAAACGATTGATTCGCAGTCAATTTTGACTGATTAGCAGTCAATTTTGACTGATTTGCAGTCAATTTTGACTCGCTCATATAGTAAAGATTCGACGACAGGCAAATCAGTCAAAAGTAAATTTAAATAAGATAAATTTAATCAGTAATCAAGTCCGTCCGTTGGAATGATTTAATATGTAATTTTCACTGATGAAATCAGTTATTTTGATAGATCTAATCAGTAACTTCCACTTAACGAATCAAACATTTTGAATTATGTAAATTGTAACATTCATTGATTATATCAGTCACTTTAAATGGTATAATCTGTAATTTTCATTGATTAATTCAATACTTTTCATTCTTTTGAATAGTCGAATCAGTATGTTTCGATAATTAAACCATTCATTTTGAATGATCTAATCCGTAACCTTCTCTGTTTAGGTAATTTATTTTGAATGGACTAATCAGTAACTTTCCCTATTAACTTCATTTGACTGGAAACCAGTCATTTCAAATAAATGGTCGATTCAGTCAGCCATATTTAACTGATTTGTATGTTAAAATAATTAAGGGAAAAAAGTCTAAATTTGAATCAGTCGTAAACGACTGATTCGCAGTCAATGTTGACTAATTCGCATTCAGTTTTGACTGATTCACAGTCAATTTTGACTGGTTCATACAGTGCCGATTCGACGACAGGCAAATCAGTCAAAAGTGAATTCAAATAAAATAAATTTAATCAGTTAAAAGTCCGTCCGTTAAAATGATTTAATATGTAATTTTCACTGATGAAAGCAGTTATTTTCATAGATCTAATCAGTAACTTCCACTTACCGAATCAAACATTTTGAATTATGCAAATTGTAACATTCATTGATTATATCAGTCACTTTGAATAGTATAATCTGTAATTTTCATTGATTATTTCAATACTTTTTCAATACAATTCATTTTAAATGATCTAAACCGTAACCTTCTCTGTTTAGGTAATTTATTTTGGATAAACTAATCAGTAACTTCTGTCAATTTTGACTGGTTCATACAGTGCCGATTCGACGACAGACAAATCAGTCAAAAGTGAATTTAAATAAGATAAATTCAATCAGTAATAAAGTCCGTCCGTTCGAATGATTTAATATGTAATTTTCAGTGATGAAATCAGTTATTCTTATAGATCTAATCAGTAACTTCCACTTACCGAATCAAACATTTTGAATTATGTAAATTGTAACATTCATTAATTAATTCAGTCACTTTGAATGGTATAATCTGTGATTTTTATTGATTGATTCAGTACTTTTTATTCTTTTGAATAGTCGATTCAGTATGCTTTACTAATTAAATTATTTATTTTGAATGATCTGAACTGTAACCTTCTTTGATTCAATAATGTATTTTGAGTGGACTAATCAGTAGCTTTCCCTATAAACTTAATTTGACTAGAAATCAGTCATTACAAATAAATGGTCGATTAAGTCAGCCACACTCAACTGATTTATCTGTTGAAACAGTCTAGGAAAAAATATTCTAAATTTGGATCAGTCATAAACGACTGATTCGCGATCAATTTGGACTGATTCATATAATGCGGATTTGGCGATAGGTAAATCAGTCAAAAGTGACCTTAAATGTGTTAATTTTAATCAGTGATAAATTCCGTTAGTTCAAACAATCCAATATGTAATTTTCATGATAAAATCAGATAGTTTTATGGATTCTAAATTTGATCAGTCATGAATGACTGATTCGGAGTTAGTTTTGACTGATTCATATAGTGCTGATTCGACGACAGGCAAATCAGTCAAAAGTGAATTGAAATCAAATAAATTTAATTAGCGATAAAGTCCGTCAGTTCTAATGAACCAATACGTAATTTCCACTAAAGAAATCAGTTATTCTTATAGATCTAATCAGTAACTTCCACTTACTGAATCGGAAATTTTAAATTATGTAAATTGTAATATGCATTGATTAAATCAGTCACTTTGAATGATCTAATCTGTAATTTTCATTGATTGATTCGGTACTTTTGATTCTTTTTCATGGCCTAATTAGTATCTTTCACTAATTAAATCATTTATTTTAAATGATGTAAACTGTACCTTTCTCTGATTGAATAATATATTTTGAATATACTAATCAGTAGCTTTCCCTATTAACTTCATTTGACTGAAAATCAGTCATTTCAAGTAAATGGTCGATTTAGTCAGCCATATTCAACTGATTCATCAATTAAAACAGTTTAGGAAAAAAATATTCTAGATTTGAATCAGTCATAAACGACTGATTCGCAGTCGATTTCGCCTGATTTATGTAATAGGAATTTGACTACAGGTGAATCAGTCAAAAGTGACTTTATATCTGTTAATTTCAATGAATAATATAGGCCGTTAGTTCAGGCGTTCTAACATTTAATTTTCAATAATAATATCAGTTTTTTTATAGATTATAAATTTAAATCAGTCATAAATGACTGATTCTCGATCAGTTTTTACTAATTCATATAATGCGGATTCGAAGACAGATAAATCAGTCAAAAGTGACTTTAAATTAGTAAATTTCAATAAGTAATAAATTCCGTTAGTGATTGTAACATTTATTAAATTAATCAGTCACACTGAATGACCTATTCTGTAATTTACATTGATTGATTCAGTACTTTTCATTTGTTTAAGAGGTTTCATCCGTATGTTTCATTGATTATATAATTCCTTTTAAATGATCTAAACTGTAACTTTCTCTGATTAAATAATTTATTTTGAATGGTCTGCTCAGTAGTTTTCCTTATTCACTTTTATTGACTAATAATCAGTCATTTCAAATGAATGGTCGATTTAGTAGGAAATATTGACTGATTAATCTGTTAAAATAACTGGTTTCTCTGTATAAATAAATAATTTCTTAGTCTGAACATGCTTCATTAATTCAATCAGTTATATTTGCGGACTTAATGACTGACAAATATGTTAAAAGTGACTTTTTAAATCAGAAAATTTGATCCATCCTGTAACTTTCTCTGATTCAATAATTCTTTTTGGATGGACTGATCAGTAACTTTCACTATTCACTTCTATTGACTGAAAATCAGTAGTTTTTAGTGAATGGTTCAGTCAGTAATATTGGCCGATTAATCTGTTAAAACGACTGTTTTTCAGTAAAAATTACTGATTACATAACTAATTAAATGTCTTGCATTCAATGGCTTGATTAATTAAATCAGTGATATTTTAAATTATCCAAATAATGTAAATTCAAAGACTAACAAATCATTTAATAGTAACTTTTCAAATCAGTCAATTTTAATCAGTGATCAAGTAAGTTTTCTACAATGGTCCAATATGTAATTTTTACTGATGAAATCATTCATTTGGAATTATATAATCACTAACTTTCATTGACCAATTGGTCATTTAGAATGATTTAAACTGTATCTTTCATTAATTAAATCCGTCACTCTGAATGATCCAATCTGTAATTTTCACTTAATAATTCGGTAAAAATCAAGTGACTGATTTATTCAGTCAGTAATATTGACTGATTCATCTGTTAATACGACTGTTAGTCAGTAGAATCAGAAATTTGGAATGATCTAACCAGTAACTGTCTCCAACTAAATCAGTGATTTCAAATGATCTAAACTAAATTTTCTCTAATTAAATAATTCATTTTGAAGCAACTGATCAGTAGCTTTCACTGTTTAATTCTATTAATTACAAATCAATGATTCAAATTACTGATTGATTCAGGTAGCAATATTAACTGATTCGCCTGGTAAAACAACTGCGTTGTCAGTAGAAATGACAGATTTTTTAGTCAAAGCAGCTTTAATTAATTTAATCACTCTCATTTTGACTGATTCAAATTTAGCCTGTAAAAAATAACTGATTCGTACTGAATTATAAATGATTTGAGTAAAGCGGATTAGACGAGTGGTAAATCAGTCGAAATGACTTTTTAAATTAGTCAATTTGAATGAATGATAAAATCAGTCATTGAGAATGATTCACCTAGTAACTATCACTAAATCAACCAGTCATTTCGAAAGATCTAAACTGAATTTTTTCTTATCAAATCATTAATTTTGAATGAAGTGATCAGTAGCTTTTACTATTTGCTTTTATTAACTGCAAATCAGTAATTTCAAGTGATTGAATGATTTAGTCAGAAAAATGACAGCTTCTTAGTTAATTTTGAATAATTTAAATAATGCGGATGAGTCGAGCAGTAAATCAGCTGACCAAGACTTATCAAATCAATCAATTTAAGTAGCTGATAAAATCAGTCATTTTGAATAATCCAATCAGTGGGAATCACAAATTAAGTCAGTAGCTTTGAATATTGTAACCAGTAGCATATACTAATAAAATCAGTCGTGCAGAAATATTTGAACTGTAACTTCTTCTGATAATATAATTTATTATAAATAACTGACTGATTTAAATTATGGATATATAGATTTGTAATCAAAATTTTTTTAAATTTGGATGCTTAGAATAAGACTGGAATTATTTATGAATTTGGACCATCTTAATAATAAATTAATCTTAACAATAGCTTAATTATGATAAAAATAGACGATCAGCCTCAATAATTTCATGTCAACTTGTAACCAAATTATGAGTCCAGATTCCTAAATGACTCTTCGACGTAACGATCACGTCTTTTTTTTCTTAAAAATAACCAAGTTCGATAATTAATATCACACACATACATGTTCATGAAAATGAGACACGATCTGAAATTAGTCGTTGCTTTGCCGAGGTACTTAATGATCGTCTGGTCTAGAGTTAGACGATGTCTGGACGATGAGGATCCCTCGTTAATTAATTGAATAATTAATAAATTAATTGATTAATTAATTAATTAATTGTTGATTAATTTGATGAGAAGGAAAACGTTTTCAGTCAGACGAGGAGCTCCTTGGGGAAGTCCTCGGCAAGCAAATCCTACAAATAATCATCCACACAATTGTCAGCCTCATCTGGAGGGCTGGGTTCGCTGATGCTGAGGATTGGCAGACCGAAATGTTGAGATTCAGTGTTAGTTTCTGCA
>JAUELO010000316.1:2305223-2322348 GCA_032357855.1 Amphibolips quercusostensackenii
TTTCTGCAATTGGTGGACGTCTTGAATAGTCGCAGCTTTGCGAATGTCGATGATCTGTATCGATTCGACGGTGATGATGATGAACGTGATGACGAGGCAACCGACTGAAATCGGGCTCACAGGATCGTCTGAAACATCTGAAGAATCACATGAGAATTCTAGGAATAATTTAGTCTTTCATTCTGTCTTGCTAGTTATAATTATTACATATCGTCACCTCCATTTCATACCGCTCCACATCGCGTTTAGGCGGCGTACCGCTCCACATCACGTTTAGGCGAGGTACCGCTCCATGTCAAGTTTAGGCGATGTGCTAAACGCGACATGGAGCAGTATGGAATGGAAGCGTCAAAATTAGGCTACACTCGAGTTCCCTTCTGCGGTTAGAAAAGTTGTCGAGTTCGGGCAGAGGATAAAGTTACGCTCTATCCCCTCCCCTCACCTAGATCTTGGTTTTCGTGGAGGAAAGAGGACGGTATTTTTTGTTCAAATTCTTAGGGTAAGCTTCCCACTAACGAAATTTGGTGAGCGTCGAACAAATATTTTTGGTGAGCTAAAGGAAGCTGGAAAAGAACGGCTAGTTTCGCTAAAATTCGGGGAGCGTAGCACAAATATTTTTGATAAGACTAGACATTGCCACTTCGTTGAAAGAGAGACCTTTTAAATGGAATGTATTGCAACATTATATGTTCAAAAATCAAAAAATATTCTTTATTGATAGTCAATTTATAATTTATGTTAGCAAAGGGTAGTTTGATGTGTCTACAGAACTCTCAGCCTCTAAGGTATCTCAGGGTGGGGGAGAAGAGCAGAGAAGGAACGGAGGGGCAACCGCTTGCTATTCTGACCGCGAAAGGGTACTAAAGTGCACCGCAAAATTATACATACATATATGTATTATGCTTCTAGCTACTTTTAAGTGAGCACGTTTTACTCTACACCTGACCAAGTCTGATGATGTTTTTAGAGATTCAGGACAAGTTAGTGTTTATTTTTATTTTTGGAAGCTAATGACGTCAGCAGTTGTTCCTAGAGAGCCTAGAGCTGACAATTTTCAATCAAGCTTGATCTGTTCTATTTTAAATTAGGTTTTATAAAATTTAAGTTTTGTAAATACAGAAATTCACTTAAACAATTTTAATAATTGGGTTAATTACATCCAAAATCTGAAAAAAACAGTAAAGAAGTTACTGAACGGTACAACAGTAAATTTCAAAGATAATCAAGGGATACGATTTTCAAATTTTTGCTTTTTTACACTTCTGTATTACCATGTAAAATAAACAATAGCAATTTTTACAACTTTATTTCTTATCTTTATGTGAACAATCGAAATTTGAACCAAATAGTTGAATTTTCAATCCAAGGAGATTAATTTTAAATAATATACATGAATTTTCAACTTAAAAAGATAAATTCTCAACTGAAAATTGAGTAGTTAAATTGTTCCCCTTTCCACTACCTCTCTTCACCTTTACACTTTCCCTTTTCCGCTTTCCTTTTCCCTTTCTTGTTGCCACTTTCCCTTTTCCCTTTTCCTCTTTCCACTGCTCCCTTTCCAATTTTCCCTTTTCCTTTTGCAAAAGAAAAAGGTGAAAAGGGAAAGAGTGAGAAAGAAAGGGAAAGTGGAAAGGGGAGAGTGGAAAGTAGAAAAGGGAAAGTAAAAACGGGAAAGGCAAAAGAAAAGTGGAAAAGAGAAAGTGGAAGAAGGAGAAAGGGAAAGTAGAAAGAGAAAAAGGCAAAGGGAATACAGACCCTGTCCGGTCGTGCGGTCGCTCGTTTTTTTCAATTCACTCCCGTCCCAAAAGAAGTTTTACTTCAAAAAAAAAATTTTCTTTGACTCATATTAATCTGATATTTGATAAGTTTCATATTAAGTTTATGTACAAACTGCGTTCTAATTCAAGTTTTCTACCTTACCGACACTGAGAAGATTGTATAGCTGTAGTGGTTCGTGTCCGCGCTAAGCTTCTATAACATTCTTGATGACGTAACAAAATAATATTGCGCGATTGTGAGATAAATTTGCGTAAACAGTTTTAAGGTTGTTTCTTAGCTGAGACAAGAAATAACCGTGAGGCTGTTTACGCAAATTTCTCTCTCACAATTGCTAAATATTATTCTGTTTTCTATTTGCGTAAACAGCTTCAAAGTTGTTTCTTATTTGAGCTGACAAATAACCTTGAAGCTGTTTACGCAAATTCCTCTCACAATTGCGCAATATTATTCTGTGACGTCATCAAGAATGTTTTAGCATCTTAGTATAGACACAAACTACTACAGCTAAAGAATCTTTTCGATGTCGGTAATGTAGGAATCTTGAATTAGAACGCAGCTTGTTTATCTACTATATTTCTAAAAAACGATATTTTTTTAAAAGAAACTAATACACTGGTGTATCAGTCCCGCTATATTTGTTTATACATTTCTGAACAGTGGATTGTTGAATTTAACCATTGTACAGCATGAACAAATAAATTCTTTCTTCTCCAGTGAAAAGCTAATTAACTATTCAGATTCGCGATTTCAAAAATCGTATAATATTGTTTTTAATAATATTTGTAGCAGGCTCTAATAACAATAACTAGCAGTAACACTCAACGACAATATTTAGAGCGGATTAAAGTCACTGCGAAGTTAGCTGTCGAGAGTTTCGAGCGCCACTCAGCTTTCACACGTGGAGAACCACGGCTAGACTATCATTTGTTAGTGATAATTTCGACATGAAAACGTTTAAAATTTTTAAAAAATGTGTGAAATGATTTTGAACTTGAAACGCTCCAATTCAAAATATTTTAGATAGGTAAAATTAGAAAAGGCCAATACTTCGAATGAAATGAAAAGGAATTGAACTTGCTTTATATTTGAATGAGAGCGTTTCAAATTAAATAATTTTTAATCAAAAGCATTTTAAAACAGAAGCTTTCAAAATTCCAAACCTGCAAACTAAAATTTTTAAATTTGTACACTTCCTTTAGGAAGAAGTTGAAATTGACTCATTTCTAAGTCAAAGCGTTCAGAATTAAACAATTTTATTTTGAATTTAAGGAATGGAAATTGTATTATTTCTAATTTCTAATTTCTCTCATTTTAGGAACTCTTACATCAAAATATTTAATTTAGTTTTTAATTTCTACTCCTTCCTGATGATATTGTCAAAATTTTTAAAATTTAGTTCCAAGGTCTAGAATTTTAAAAGCTTCTGTTAAAAAAATTTTTTAATTTAAAATTATTGAAATAAAATGTTTCAAATTAAAACTTATTTAACACATTTCCTCTAAACTGCAAACGCTTTCAATCAGAAATTATGAAGAACAAGTGATGGTCTAGCTGGGGTTCTCCGCATGTAAGTGCTGAGTGGCGCTCGACACTCTCGAGAGCTAACTTCACAATCGCTCTAATCCCCTCTCTAACGATAAATTTACTTGCCGAATTTTCAGAAGCTGCTTAGAAAGTTTCAAATGTATTAACATTTTTCTAAAAGAATGAAAAACTAAAAATGCGCATATGATCAAAATGATACAAAGATACTTTAGCTTCTAAATACTTCTAAACACAGATGCTTTTAATATTTAGTAATAACATATAATGAACAATAGTATTTCAATAATTTTTATTTTTGATGTTTCAGTTTTTGACCAGGTAATTGCCGTTACTAATTTTATTGTTAATTAATTTTTTCTACTGGTTTAGAATCAATATTTTTTTAATATTATTTTTTTAAATTGTTAAAAAATGCCCTCTTACTCCGCTGGTTTCCGAACCTAGGTCCTTTAGATTTCCGGTCTGATGCTCTTGGCTCTTGCCCACTTTACAACCCCTACAAGTTGAATTACAATGTCATTGCTCACACTTATATAATTTTCATGTTTGAAAATTTAATCTTAAAAGTATAGACAAAAACATATTGGAATTCAACTTGTAGGGGTTGTGAGCCATTGCGAATCGACGCACAAAAGGGAAACTCGAATAGAGAGAAAAGGGGTAAAGAGAAAAGGGGTAAAGAGAAAAGGCGAAACTGGAAAATGGAAAAAGGAAAAGGAAAAAGGAAAGGGGAAAGGAAAAAGAGAAGGGGAAAACGTGAAAACGGGGAAAGGGGAAAAGGAAAAAGTAAGAGAGAGACAGAGAGATTTCTCGTTCCAGACCCTGTCTGGTCGTACAGTCGCCCGTTTTTTTCCATTCACTCCCGTCCCAAAAAAAGTTTCACCTCAAAATAGTGATTCTAGACCAGTAGACAAAAATAAATTAATATACAAATTAATACTATTTTATCTTTTATGGTAAATTAATGCCAGTATTATGCGATAATAAATTCTTTCTCGTTTTTATTTACATCGGAAATTCTTAGCACAGGAAATGATCCAATAAAGATGCCTTCTTGTTTTACAATCTCACCAAACTGGAAAAAAACGATCCTTTTAATGATTTAGAATTTTCACTGCTCACGTTCGCTGTTCTAAATTCGCTCCTATAAAATCTTGTTCGGCAATAAAACAGAGGAACGTGCACAAAATTACAAAAAATTCCGAGAGGGAATGCACTTGCCTATGACTCCTTACATTTTACCCGCAATAATTGCTTAATGACTCACAATAACATGTAATAATGCGTAATAACACGTAATATTAAGCTCCTTGAAATCCTCGGTTTTTCAATTGAATTTTTTTAAGTGCAGGAAGAGAGAGAGAGAGAGAGAGAGAGAGTAAGGATATCAAAAAGAATTCTTTAGAGCCATTGCAAATCGCCGCACAAAATGGAGACTCGAATGTAAAAAATAAAAGAAAGGAAAAGGGGAAAAGGAAAAGGGAAAGAAGGAAAGGTAAAGGAAAAAGAAAAAATCGAAAACGGAAGAACGGGGAAGGGGAAAAAAGAAGCAAGAAAAAAGGGGAAAAGAAAAAGGGGAAGAAGGAAAGGGAAAGAAGAATGGAGAAAGGGAAAAGCGAAAAAGTAATAAGGAAACTAGAAAAGGAAATAAAAAAGCAGGGAATAGGAAAAAGAGGATAAATAAAATGAAAAAGGGAAAAGGGAAAAAGGAAAAGTGTAAAAAAAGAAAGGGATAATTAAAAAAGGGAAAAGGAGAAAGGAGGCAGGGAGAGAGGAAAAGGGAAAAGGCAAAAGGATAAAGGAAAATGAAAGAGGGTTTAAGTGTAAAGGGTAAAGGGAGAAAGGGGAATCGGAAATAACAAAAAGGTAAAGGGATAGGGAAATGGGGAAATGGAAAGAAGAGCGGGAAACGCGAAAAGGAAAAAGGAATTAGGAAAACAGGAAAAGGAGAAAGGAAAGGGCAAAAGAAAAAAGGAAAAGAAAAAAGGAAAAGAAAAAAGGAAAAGAAAAAAGGAAAAGAAAAAAGGAAAAGAAAAAAGCAGAAGGAAAAAGGAAAAAAAGGGAAAAAGGAGAAAGGAAAATAAGGAAAATGAAAAAAGGGAAAAGGAAAACGAAAATCGGGGCAATGGAAAAGGGAACGAAAAAAGAGAAATGAGGAAGGAAAACGTGAAAAGGAAATAAGGAAAGGGGGAAATAAGAAAGATGAAGGGAATTGTGGAAGTGGAAAGAAGAAAAGAAAAATGGGGAACGGAAAATAAAAGTAAAAAAAGAACAAGAAAATAGGGAAAAAGAGAAAGGAAAAACGAGAAAGAAGGAAGGGAAAGAAAAAGAGGGAAATGGGAAAGGGAAAAAGGTGAGATGATAAAAGGAAATAATTAAATTTTCAAGGATAAAGGGTAAATGGAAATAGGGAAGTGTAAAGGGAAAAGGAAAAAGGGGTAAAGGGAAAGTAAAGAGGGAAAGCGATAAAGAAAATAGAAAAAGGGAAAAATAAGAAAGGAAAAGGGAAATGCAAAAGAGAAAAGGGAAAATTGGATAAGAAAAAAGGGAAAAAGAAACAGGGAAAAAGAAACAGGGAAAAAGGAAAATGAAAGAGAAGAAGAGAGAAAGTCTAAAGGGAAAAGAAGAAAAGAAGAAAAGTAGAAAAGAAAAAGCCAAAGGAGAAAAGAAGACACGAAGAAGAAAAAAGGAAAAACAGAATAGCCAAAAGGGTAATGGAAAAAGGGAAAGGAAAATAGTAAAGAAAAAAAGGAAAGGGCTAAAGAGTAAATGATCAAGAAAAAGAGAAAAGGGATAAAGGAAAAAGAAAAAGTGGGAAAGGTTTAGAAGAGAAATGAAAAAGGAAAAGAAGTGAGGGAAAATTAAAAAACGAAAAAGTAGAAAAAGAAGAAAAGGAAAAGTGAAAAGAGGAAAATGAGTACGGAGAGACGGAAAGGTAAAAAGAAAAAAGGGGACAGGAAAAGAGGAAAGGAAAAAAGGACAACGGGAAAACGGAAAAAGCGAAAAGGCGAAAAAAGAAAGAAAAAAGGGAAAAGCGAAATGAGAAAAGGGAAAAATAAAATGGAAGAAAGAGGAGAAGAAGAAAGGAATAGGTGAAAGGGAAAAAAGAAAAGAAGAAAGAGAAAAGGGGAAAGGAAAAAGTGGAACAAGAAAAAGGAGAAAAGGGAAATTAGAAAAGGGAAAAGGAGGAAGGGAGAGAGAAAAAGAGAAATGGGAAAAGGTGAAATGATAGAGGGAAATAGAAGAGGATATAAGGATGAAGGGAAAATAGAAAGGAGAACGTGAAAAGGGGAAAAGAGAGAAGGGGAAATGAGATAAGGAGAAAGAGGAAGAGGAACAGGGAAGACGATAAAGGAAAAGGGAAAGGAAAAGAAGAAAAAGGATGAAAGATAAAGGAAGAAGGAAACAGAGATAGAGGATGAGGGTAAAAGAGAAAAGAAGAAAAGTAAAAGATCAAGGGAAAGGAGGAAAATGACATTAAGAAGGGATAAGGAAAAACTAAACAAGGAAAAGGTCAATAAGAAAACGATACGGAAAATGAAAAAAGGTATATAGGAACGGGAAAAATATAAAAGGAAATGAATAGAGGGAAATGGAAGAAGGAAAAGGGAAAAGAAAGGGGGAAAGGACAAAGAGAAAGGGATGAACGGATAAAGGGAAAATAAAAATGGGGAAGGAGGTAAAGGGGTAAAGAAAAAGGAAAAAGGGACAAGTGAAAAATAAAAAAAGAAGAAAAGCAAAAGTGGAAAGAGAAAGAAGAGAAAGAAAAAGGGGAAAGGAGAAAAAAATAAAGGATAAAGTATATTAAAATAGGGTTAACGGATTCAGAAAAAATGGAAAAGGAAAGTTGAAAGAAAAAAACGTAAATGGGAAAAGGAGAAAGGAAAGCGGGAATGAAAAAAGGAAGACGAGTAAATGAGATAAAGGAAAAGGAGGAAAGGGAAAGGGGAAAAAGAAAAAGGACAAAGGATAAGAGAAAAAGGATGAAGGATGAAGGGAAAAGAGAAAATGGGAAAGTGGAAAAAAGAAGAAAAATGGAAAAGGTGAAAAGAAGACAGAGAAATGATAAAAGAAGAAAGGAAACCGAAAAAAGTAGAAAGGGAAAATATGAAAGGGAAAACGGGAAAAGGAAAGAAGAAAAGGAAAAAGGATAAAGGAAAATGGAAAATAAGAAAGGTAAAAAGAAATTAGGAGAAGGAAAAGAAAGAGAGGAAAAAGGGAAAAGAAAAAATGAGGAAGGGATAAGGGAAAAAGAAAAAAAGAGGAAGGAATAAGGGAAAAAGAAAAAAGGGAAAAGATAAACGCGGGAAGGGGAAAGAAAAACGGAAAAAGGGAAATAGAGAAAAGGATAAACATTTCAAATATGTAAAAAAACGTACTTTTTTGAATATTTAGAAAAATTTTTTTTTAGGCTTTTTGAGCATTTTGCAATGTCTGGCGATAATAGT
The DNA here is from genome assembly GCA_032357855.1 of Amphibolips quercusostensackenii. NCBI lineage: Eukaryota > Metazoa > Arthropoda > Insecta > Hymenoptera > Cynipidae > Amphibolips > Amphibolips quercusostensackenii. The sequence continues at coordinate 2,312,996 of JAUELO010000316.1, forward strand.
AACAATTCTCAAAGTTTCTAGGAAAATTGAAACTAATTTTTAGTTATGAAAAATAAACTTTAAGAGCAAATTGACAAATACTCGTATGTCAAAACTTTTAAAATTAGTTTGTAAAATTTTGAAAAAGAATGTGAATGATTTTGAAGCAAAAATGTTAAATAACCAAGATTGCGATGTTTTATAAAAAATTCAAGTTGGCTTAAGAGATATTTATAAGTTTTAAAAAGATTCAAAATTAATTAAAATTTTTGTAAAGATTTTTGAAAGTTAAAAAATTTTATTTTTAAATATTTGGTTTCCAAGTTTGTCAAAACTGAACATAGAAGATTTGAAGGCAATTTTTTTTTACTTTCAGAATTTTAAGAAAATTTTTGGAAAAAATCCAAATAATTTTAAAAGTCGTTTAGAAGCTTAAAATGTTTTAAAAATGATTGAAAAATTGAAAATGATTATTCTATAACTTTAAAAACAAACGAACAGATAAACTTAAAAAATAACATATTAAATCAAAATTTTTGTTTTGTGTTAAAAATCATTTATTCCCCGAAATTATAATTTGGGCAAAAATTTATTTTCAGCCTCATAAAAACCAATTATCGATTAAAATTATGAATCTTCAACCAAAAGAATTAACTTTTGGAAGAAGATTTTAACTTTAAATAAAATAATTAAATTTTTATTCAAAAATGATGAATTCTGACCAAAAAATGTAGAATTCGATATTTCAACCAAAAAAGATTTTAATTTCTAACAAAAAAAAATTATACATGAATTTTCAACCAAAAATGACCAATTTTTTACCAAAAATATAACAATTAAATTTAAGTTAAAACAATTAATTTCAAACGGATGAAATGGATTTTAAACAAAATAAATTAAATTACAAATTGCTTAAATAATTTTTTACGAATTTCGAAAGGTTTCAAGATAATAAAAAAATGTCTTATAATTCCTGGAAAAATTTAAGCTAATTTTTTATTTAGGAAACTGAATTTAAGGAGGAAATTGCCAAAGAGTTCAAAATTTTACTAATTATTTTCTAAAATTTCTAAAAAGTATGTGGACGATTTTAAAACAAAATTATTCAGTTAGCAAGACTACATAGTTATATGAAAAAATGGAGCAAGTTTATCAAAAACTTAGAAGTTATAAGAAGATTTAAAATTAATTAGAAATTTAGAATCATTTTGAAAAGTTTTGAAAAATTTATATTTACAAATAATTAGAAATAAAAAATTTTAATAACTTGATTTGATCAAATTATAATTGTTTTTAACTTTCTTCTTCTGTGGTAATGCTAAAAAGTTGCGTTTTTTTTTTAATTTTTAGCTTTCCTTTGACTTTTCAGTTAAGAACAAATAATAAATATTAAAAACCATATTAATTTAAACAAAAAAGCTCTTAGTAACTACGTCAGGTAATATTTACATTTAATATGGTCCATAAAGAAAATTAGAAGAATATTTTAAATATTTATTTTATTTCAGAAAAATATATATCCACAATAAAGAAAGAATTGTTTAAGAAATGATTCTCTCCATTGTTTATTTATTATTGGTTTATAACTAAAAAGCCGAAGCAAAGTTAATCATTTTAGAAGAAACCGCAAATTTCAAGCAAATATTTGAAAGAAAATAGTTATAAGCAATAATAAATTATTAGATAAGTATTTTTGTTAACTTGCATTATTTATGTTTCTCAAATTTCATTAATTTTTATCTCGCTTTAAGTAGAAAATGGACAAAAAGTTGACTATTAAAAAAAACCGCAACCTTCTAGCATTATTTAAAGAGTGAATTAATAAAAAGCATAATACATTTTTTATACAATTATTTTGGTTAGCTTGAATCAATCATTACCTAACAATGATTGAAGAGGGGCCAAAAAGTGTGAAATTTTAGAAAAATACTGCAATTTTTTATCATTATTCTAAAAGAATATTATTATAATTATTAAATTGTTTATATAATTATTTCTGGCGAATTCAATTGATTATTGCTTTGCTCTAACTGAAAACTTGAAAATAAGTCGAAAAATTAAAAAAAAACGCGTTTTTCTTATTCTATTCTAAAAAAATGGTTAAAAACAATAATAAATTGTTCAAGCAATTTACGTTAACATTTTAGTATCAGTAGAGTGTAGTATTTTATATACTAGAAACAATATGTAAAAAAAACACAAAAATCACAATTAGCAGAAAAAACTCGTGAAATCTAATTTTTAACTCATAGGGTTTTGTTGGAGCCCTGAAAACGATTCTGATTAAAATTTGCCAAAATCATTTTTTTACGGTGAACATGTGTTAAATTTAATTAGACTTCCGAAACCTCTAAATATCATTCAAAATTAGAACGTATGAATCAATTTTTGTGATTAAAACAAAAGTTGATTGTCTAATAGGAACCAGAAATGCGGTATCCAGAAAATGCCCAGTTTGCGCTTCAGAAATTCATTCTCCTATTTTTAGAGCAATTCCTTCTATTTGCTCTTTTGAACGAAAAAACTTGGCGTCTTGCCCAACTCATCGTCCATATAGGCAGGATGTTATCCAGCAGCTGGCTCTAGTTACTGCTAGAATACGACTGTAAATGCACGATTAGGCTGGAGATCTTTCGTCTTGCGGATGGAAGTAGGTATTATTACCACCCTAAATGCAATGCCATTCACGAAATAGACTCCATAATCATTACGTGAGTTTTACGATCGTACCTCGTCCATCTACACTTCCTTCGGGAATATACACTACCGTCGGAAGTTGTCGGTATGACGAGCGCAAGTAGTATTAAAAATCGCTGCTGACTTTGACACAGGATTACTCGTTAGACAAAAAATCGAGGAAGTTTTTCAAAAGATTATTAAAAAGCTTAATAAAATCTGCGTCGAGTAAACCCTATGAGAGATATTTTAGAGCTTTCAAAGAGATTATACACCAATTTCGGAAATGGTCTGTATGACAAGAGCAAGTAGTATTGAAAATCACTCTTCACTTTGAAACGTTATTACGCATTAGGAAAAAAAGCGAGAAAGTTTCTTGAAAAATCGTTAAAAAGCTTATAAAATTTTGCATCAAGTGACCCCTATGAGAGATATTTTGGACTATTTGAAGAGATTATACACTACCCTCGGGGACTGTCTGTATGACGAGAGCAAGTAATATTGAAAATCACTCTTCACTTTGAAACGTTATTACGCGTTAGGAAAAAAAGCGAGAAAGTTTCTTAAAAAATCATTAAAAAGCTTATAAAATTTTGCATCAAGTGACCCCTATAAGAGATATTTTGGACTATTTGAAAAGATTATACACTACCCTCGGAGACCGTCGGTATGACAAGACCAAGTAGTATTAAAAATCACTCCTGACTTTAAAACGTGTTATGCGTAAGGCAAAAAAGCGAGAAAGTTTTTTTAGAAATTATTAAGAAGCTTATGAAATTCTGCGTCGAGTGACCCCTATAAGACAGACTTTGGACTATTTGAGGAGATCTTACACCACCCTCGAAAATTGTCTGTATGACGAGAGCAAGTAGTATTAAAGATCACTCCTGACTTTGAAACGTGATTACGCGTTAGGCAAAAAAACAAGAAAGTTTTTTGAAGAAATCATTAAAAAGCTTATAAAATTCTGCGTCGAGTGACCCTTATAGAAGATACTTTAGACTATTTGATGAGATTATACACTTCCCTCGGTAACTGTCGGTATGACGAGAGCAAGTAGTATTAAAAATCGCTGCTGACTTTGAAACGTGATTACACGTTAGGCAAAAAATCGAACAAGTTCTTTAAAAAACCATTAAAAAGCTTATACAATTCTGCGTCGAGTGACCCCTATAAGAGATACTTCGGACAATTCGAAGAGATTATACACCACCTTCAGAAATGGTCTGTATGACAGGAGCAAGTAGTATTAAAAATCACTCCTCACTTTGAAACGTGATTACGTGTTAGGAAAAAAGCGAGAAAATTTTTTAGAAATAATCAAAAAGCTTATGAAATTCTGCGTCGAGTGACTTTCATAAGAGATGTTTTGGACTATTTGAAGAGATCATACACTATCCTTGGAGACTGTCGGTATGACGAGAGCAAGTAGTATTAAAAATTGCTGCTGACTTTGAAACGTGATTACGCGTTCGGCAAAAAAGCGAGCAAGTTTTTTGAAAAATCATTTAAAAGTTTATAAAATTCAGCGTCATGTGATCTCTATAAGAGATATTTTAGACTTTTTGAAGAGATTATACACTAACCTTGGATAATGTCGGTATGACAAGAGCAAGTAGAATAAAAAATCGCTGATGGATTTGAAACGCGATTACGCCTTAGGCCAAAAAGCGAGCAAGTTCTTTAAAAAACTATTTAAAAGCTTATAAAATTCTGCGTCGAGTAACCCCTATAAGAAATATTTTAGACCTTACGAAATGAATATACACGAGTGTCGGAAACTGTCGGTATGACAAGCGCAAGTGGTATTGAAAATCACTGCTGGCTTTGAAATGGATTATGCGTTAGGCAAAAATGCAAGAGCGTTTTTTAAAGAAATCATTAAGAAGCTTATAAAATTCCGCGTCGATTGACCCCTGAAAGAGATATTTTAAACTTGTTGATGAGAATATACACTACCATTGTAAATTATCGGCACGAACAGCGAAAATAGTATTAAAAATCAGTTCTGTCTTTGAAACTTGATTAACTATTGAAAAAAAGAGCAAGAAGGTTTTTTAAAAAAACCTGTAAAAAGCTTACGAAATTTTGCGTCGAATGACCCCTGATAGAGATATTTTTTATTTTGTTTTGAAGAGGATATACACTAATTTTTAGAATTGTCAGTATGACCAGAGCGAGAAGTATTAGAAATCACTGCTAACTTTGAAACGTGATCACTCGTCAGAAAACCAAGCGAGAAAGTTTTCTAGAAAACTATTAAAAAGCTTATAAAATTTTGCGTCAAGTGGAGTCTATAAGAGATATTTCAGACTTTTTAAAGAGAGTATACACTATTGTTGGATATTGTCATTACGACCAGCACGAGTAGTACTGAAAATCATTTCTGGCTTTGAAACGTGATTAATCGTTTAAAAAAGAAGAAAAAAAGTTTCTTGAAAAACCTTCAGAAAGCTTATGTAATTGTGCGTCAAATGACTCCTGAAATTGGTGTTTTGGACATTTAAAAAGACTATACACAATCGTCTTAAATTGTAGGCATAAACAGAGCGAGTAGTATAAAAAATCTCTGCTGACTTTGAAACGTGACTGCTCGTCAAAAAACAAAGCAGGAAAGTTTTTAATTTTTTTTTTGAAAATCTTATAGTATTCCGCGTCGATCGACCCCTAAAAGAGATATTTTGGACCTATTGAAGAGAATGTACACCACCGTCGGAAATTGTCGGCATGACCAGTGCGAGTAGTATTAAAAATTACTACTGACCTAAAAACGTGATTACTCGTTTAAAATAAAGCGAGAAACTTTTTACAAATACCTTTGTAAACTCTATGAAATTCCGCGTTGAATGACACTTAACGAAGATATTTTTACCCTTTTAAAGAGTATAATATGACAGTAAAACTTAAACAATCTTCATGGGCTCCCGGGATGTGACTGAAAATTTCTGTATGTGTATCATGTTTTGAGAAGAATTTATTTTGCCCTATTTTGCAACAAATTTTTAGTTAAGGCCCTGAAATTTTCCAGAGAAAATCAATTTTAAGCAATGAATCCTAAAAATTGCTTTCAAATTAGTTTTGTTACTTTCTAGAAAAGGGTAAGAGCACCAATTTTTGGGCACCTTAGCCCAATTATTGGCATGCCAAAAACCGAAGTGAATTTATTTTATTTCAGATTAATATATAATTGCTCTAGAATAAGTTCATACATTTTACGTAAAAATAATAGTATTAATAAATCAATTAAGGCAAAACATGCATAAATAATGTATTATCTATAAAATTAGAGAAAAGTGTCAATGATTGGGAAGTGCCAAGATCAGTGCCCTCGTCCTAAAACTATTTTCAGAATTCTCAAATAACTATTAATGGTTTTTTTGAAAAAAAAGTTGACCCATTTTTTTTTAATGTTGCACGTTTTAGAGATTGTGCAGATAAAAGTCTTTTATAACCCAAGCTCAAGGAATCCCCGTATATTTTTCTTTCAGAAAAATAATTTCCGAATGAAGATTTATAAGTATAAGAAAACAGAACTGATGATATAAAAACGAAAACACAGAGATTCGAAAAGAAAAATATGCCTTTGAATCGAAAATAGCAGATGTTGGCACAGTTTCTAAGTATCGATATTTTTTTTATTGATTGTAAAATTGCGTCTGTGTTTAGTAAACAATTTAAGATGCAGCTTTAATTATTATAGATACATTTAATACCAAATATATACATTACTCAGCTAATTCTTATTAATTAATTATACAAAATAAATAGTAAAAATACAAGTAAATTTTACTTTCTACTACTAATAACGAATTGTTAAATTGTTAGGATTTACCTAATAATTTGTTACGGTCGAGTAAGACTGAAAATGACGGACCTGCTTCTTCAGTTGCTTTGGCAAGAATATAATAATTTTTAGAGTTGCATAAAATATTCCATTTATTCAATTTGTGGAAATTCACTTCAGTAAATGATTTAGGGATTTGCTTAAAACGATCAGTTCTTGTAAAAGCTCATTTTTAAATAACTCTGAAGTATTTTTGGAGTGTCAATTAAAATTAGAAAACAGTTTATAGAATAAAAAATGATCAGATTTATAATTATAAATTATCATTATTAATTGTACCATTAAACGGGTTAATTATGGATCATGATGAGTGATTATAAATCAAGAATTAAGATTTTTCAGTTGTTTCCATGAATCGACACTTAGTAGAACAAATTTTCTTCCTAAGGGAACTCTTATTATAAAAAAAATAAATCATTTTATAGAGCATAAATGTTGACCCAAATTTACCCCGAAGTGATCCACAATTACCCCAGTTGACGGTAGTTTAATTTTAAGTTGACGTAAGCTTTAGTAATTTTTTATACATTTATATCTGAAAATGATGTTTTAAAAAAAGTGAATTTTTCTTGAATTTCTTACCTTTCCTCCATGGAAATGGGTTGTCTGACAGGGCACCTGACGTAATCGTGACTTGTGCCACTTCGCCATCCGCTGAATCGTCGAGCGACTAATGAGGAATTTGAGGAACAATCCCTGTAACAACCACCCGCATTATCCGTTACACATACAGGATTTACATAAAAGGGAATAGAAATCCTCAAGTGAAATTTTTGACCTTTAGTTTAAATAAAATGTTTCGAGCAAATATGAATCAATTTATGTCATTAACGGAATGCAGTTGAAAAAAATTATTTTCTTGACAGTTTATTTAGTGCTATTTATATAATTAAAAGATAAAGGTTTTTCTATGCTTAAAATTTTCTGAGAAACTCAAAGTGTGGGGACATGAGTAGAGGAGAGGTAAGGGAAAATGACGGAAGGGTAGGAAAAACGAGGGGTGCAAAATAAGAGAAAATTAGGGGAGAAGTAGAGGAACTATGGGGAAATAAATAAAGAGATTCAAGTGAAAATAAGCGAAGGAAAAGTGATGAAAATGAGGAAATATTAAAGTAGGGAAAGTAGGGAAATCAAGTGATAGTAGGGAAAGTAAGAGAAAGAAGAGAAAGTGTTGGTAAATAAGGCAAGAAAAAGTGAGGTCAGCAAAAAGAAACAAGTAAAGATGAAGTAGGTAATTAAGGGAAAATGAGAAGAACAAAAGTAGGGAAAGTTACGGGAAATTATTGCTAATAATTGGAGAAGAAGTAAGGAAAATAAGGAAAAAATAAGGTATAGAAAAGTAGAGGAAGTAAGGAGAAACGAGAGGAGGAGATGTATGACAAATTATGGAAAACAGGGGGAGAAAGAAAGAAAAATTAGGAAAAGGGGAGTAAAAAAAATTAAGGGGAAAAATACAGAAGAAGCAAAAGTAAGGAGGAATAAGGGTAGGTATTTAGGGAAATTCAGGGGAAATATTAGAAGATAACGCAAGGAAAAGAAGAAGAGGAAAAGTGGAGAAAATACGAGAGAAGTAGAGGAACTAAGGAGAGATAAATGAAGAGGAGTAATAAGAAAATAAGAGTAGGGAAAGTGGAAAAGTGAAGAAAAATAAGAAGAAGGAAATTAGGGTAAGTAAAGGTAAATAAGGGGTGGTTTAGTAGAGGCATCAAAGAGAAACGAGTGGAGATGAAGAAGGAGAAGTGAGGAAAAATAAAGAGAGCAAAAGTAGGGGAAGTAATGAGAAATTATTCGTAATGTTGGAACGAGAAGTAGAAGGAATATGGAAAAATTAGCTATGGAAAAGTAGGGGAAGTGAGGGTAAACAAGGGAAGGAGAAGTATGACAAATCATGGAAAAAAGGGAAAGAAAAGAAAGAAAAATTAGGAGAAGAGAAGTAGGAAAAGTTAGAGGAAATAAAAAGGACGGAAGTACCGAAAGTAAGGGGGAATAAAGGGAGTGATGTGTCGAAAGTTAGGGAAAATAACGGCAAGGGTCATGAGGGGACATCAGGAGGGTAGAAGTAAGGGGAGTGATGTGTCGAAAGTTAGGGAAAATAAGGCAAGAGTCGTGAGGGGAAATCAGGAGGTAAGAAGTAGGCAAAATGAGTGTTGAAGAGTTGAGGAAAGTGAGGAAAGGAGTGAAGGAATTAAAGGGTAACAAATAGGGGAAAGTATAAAGAAATGATAGGAGAGAAAGTGTAGAAAGTAAGGGGAGGACAAGTAGGAAAAAGTAAGAGTGAATAAGGGGAGGGGAAGTTAGGAAAAAGAAATGAGTGAAGATTAAGTAACAGAGGTGAGGAATAATGAGCAGGGCAAAAATAGGGAAAGTTACGGGAAATGATTGGTACTATGGGAGAAGAAATAAGGGAAATATGGAGAAATTAGGTATAGAAAATTAGAGAAAGTAAGGGGAAACGAGAGAAGGAGAAGTATGACAAATAATCGGAAATAAGGAAAGAAAAGCAGGAAAAAGTAAGGGGAAACAAAAAGGACAAATGTAGCATAAGTAAGGGGGAATAAGGGTAGGGATTCAAAGAAATTCTATTGGTCTAGAAGATGTCGTATTTATTAGGTTCTCTTTCCTAAATTCACAAATCAGAAAGTCAGGAGAAATAATATAAAGGTACGGGAAGCGAAATGAGGAAAAGGAAAGCAGGTAACGTGAAGAAAGATGAGATAAATAAGAATAAGGTAGTAGGTGCAGTAGGGGATGTGGAGGGAGGGGAATGTTGGGAAATAAAGAAAGGGAACACAGCAAAATATGAGAAAAGAAGTGAGGGAAAATGAATAGAGGAGAAGTAGGAAATGTGGGGAAT
>JAUELO010000316.1:2328609-2347174 GCA_032357855.1 Amphibolips quercusostensackenii
ATTCGGGAATTTAATTTTTTTTAAATTTTTTAATTCGGGAATTTCGTTATTCGAGAATTCTATAAATTCAGGAATTTCATTATTCAAGAATGTTGAAATTCTGGAATCTTATTATTGGGAAATTTTAGTATTATGACATTTTATTAGCCGGGAATTTTGCAACTCAGTAATATTATAAACTATCGTAATTTTTATTTTTCGGGAATTTGGCAATGGAAGAATTTGATAAATTTAGGAATATTATTATTTGGGAACTTTATTATTTGGGAATGTTGTGATTCGGGAATTTTAATATTTAAAAATTTTATTATGCAGGATTATTATTATTCAAAAATTTCCCCATTCGGTAATATTGTAAACTTCCAGGAATTTAATTTTCCAATTCGAGAATTTTATTAATTCAGGAATTTTATTATTAAAAAATTTTTCATTTCGTAGTATTATATACTTTCGCGAATTTCATTTTTTGGGAATTTTCCAATTCGGGAATTTTATAAATTTAGCAATTTTATTATTTAGAAATTTTATTATTCGGGTATGTTATAATTCGGGAATTTTAATATTTGAAAATTTTATTATTCGTGAATTTTTCAATTTGGTGAAATTATAAACTTTTAGGAATTTTATTTTCCGGGAATTTTCCTATTTGAAAATTTGATTATTCCGGAATTCGCTAAATTTAGGAATTTTATCATTCGGGAATTTTCCAATTCCAGAATTTTTCAATTTGGAATTTTCCATTTCGATAATATCATAAGCTTTTAGAAATTTTATTTTCTGAGCATTTCCTAATTCAGGAATTTTATTATTCTGGAATTTAATTAATTCGGAAAGTAGTTTATTTGGGAATTTGATAAATTCACTAATTTTACTATTAAGGAATTTTATAATTCGGTAATTGTAATACTTAGAAATTTTATTACTCGGGGATTTCCCAATTCGGCGATATTATAAGCTTTCAGGAATTTTATTTATTCAGGAATTTCATCATTCGACAATTTTATAATTTGGGAATTTTAATATTTTGAAATTTTATTGATCGGGAATTTTATTATTCGTGAATTTTACTCTGTCGGGAAGTTTATTTTTTGGAATTTTTCAGTCGTCCCTTATTAAGACTTAATTAAATTAAATTTAACACTTCAGAATACATACCCCGAAAAAATGAAAGATTATTTCAACGGAAAAAACTATTCAATATTTATTTTTCCCGGGATTCGAAAATTCGTTAATTTACTATTTTTTTGAAATTGGAAAATTCGGGTTTTAAAATTTCGGGAATAAATATTCGACAGTTTTATATTCTTTCGGGAATTTTTATTTTTTGAGAAATTTCTGTTTCGGTTTTGAAAATTCGGCAAAAGTATGTCTTCCTATTTTTTGTACATTATTTTCTTCCATATTTTTCAAAAACCCCAATAAAATTTTACAAAAATCGTTTGAAAATAGAGCAATTTCCAAATAAAATTTATCCGGCTATTTTGAAAATGACTGCCGGAAGATTACGGGAAATGTAGGGGAAATTTATCGCTGGATACCCTGATAGCGTACAACCGACAACCGTTTATTGTAAAAGTATTGTAAATAAATTGCACGACTGCTTCATAAAGTTTGCTCGTATCAGAAATGCATGAAAACACATGATAAAGTACCTAGGACGGCAATGCTCTGCATCCCGCAGTAGATTCTCGAAGTTATTCAAGTCCATATAAATTATTAATTATTATCGACTTATGGGCGAAATGACTTGAAAAATTCCGGAAAAAAGTTTCCGACGATGTAAGCTTCCCGAAAAAGAACATTTTCGGAATAAAAAATTACCGAAATGATAAAATTTGGAAAAGTATAAAAATCCGGAATTGGAAAATTCCTGAATCTTAAAATTCCCAAACACTTTATGATATTACCTGATATGGGGACAAATGAAACATTCCGATAAATGAAGGGTCGACTAAAAATTACCGAATAATGAAATTTCCGGATGATAAAATTCTTGAATGATAAAATTTCCGAACTGGGAAATTCCTGAAAATTAGGATTCCAGAATTATAAAATTTTCGAATAATAAAATTTCCGGATGATAAAATTTCTAAATAATAAAATTTCCGAACTGGGAAATTCCTGAAAATTAGGATTCCAGAATTATAAAATTTTCGAATAATAAAATTCCCAAATAGGTAATAATATTACCGAATTTAAATATTCCTAAATAATAAAATTCCCAAACAGTTTATAATATTAACTAATATGGGGATAAATGAAAATCCCTGTATTATGAAATTTCCAAATAATAAAATTTCCGAATTGGGAAATTCCAGAAAATTAAAATTCTTGAATTATAAAATTTCCGACTAATAACATTCCAGAACCGTTTATCATATTACCTAATTTGGAGACAAATAAAAAATCCCAAAAAATAAAATTCATGACACTGTAAAATGCCTGAATAATGAAATTCCCGAACAGTTTATAATATTACAGAATTTAAAAATTTCCGACACATTAAAATTCCTTAATAATAAAACTTTCTGATAATAAAATTCACTGATAATAAAAATTACGAATAATAAAATTCCTGAACAATAAAATGACTAAATAATAAAATTTTCCGATAATAAAATTTCTGAATAATAAAATTTCCAAATATATGAATTTTCAAATAATAAAATTTCCAAATTGGAAATTTCCTGAATAATAAAATTGTCTAACAGTTTATAATATTGACGAATTTTAAGATTTCCGAATTACAACATTCCTAAACAGTTTATAATATTACCTAATATAGGGATAAATGAAAATTTCCGAATTCAGGAATTCCAGAAAATTAAAATTCTTGAATTATCAAAATCCCGAATAATAAAATCCCCAAACCGTTTATAATTTTACCTGATATGAGGAGATACTGTAAAATGCCCGAATAATATAATTCCCGAATAATGAAATTTCCAAAGAATCAAATTTCCGAATTAGAAAATTTACAAAAATTGAAATTCCTGAATAATAAAGTTTCCTAATTAAAAATTTCCCGAATTATAAAATTCCCGAACAGCTTATAATATTACCGCATTTTAAAATTCCAGAATAATAAAATTTCCAAATAATAAAATTTTTAAATAGGAGAATTCCAGAAAATTAAAATTTCTGAATCATAAAATACTCTGGTCATAAAATTCCCAAATTGAAAATTTCTCAAATAATAGCATTCCTAAATTAGAAATTTCCCGAATAATAAAATTTCCGAACAGTTTATAATATTACTGCATTTTAAAGTTTCAGAATAATAAAATTTCTAAATAATAAAATTTTCAAATAGGGGAATTCCAGAAAATTAAAATTTCCGAATTATAAAATACTCGAATCCTAAAATTCCCAAATTGAAAATTTTCCAAATGATAGGATTCCCAAATCAGAATTTCCCGAATAATAAAATTCCCGAACAGTTTATAATATTACTGCATTTCAAAGTTCCAGAATAATAAAATTTGCAAATAACAAAATTTTTAAATAGGAGATTTCCAGAAAATTAAAATTTTCGAATTAAAAAATACTCGAATCATAAAATTCCCAAATTGGAAATTTCCCGAATAGTAGCATGCCTAAATTAGAAATTTCCCGAATAATGAAATTCCTGAACAATAAAAAGACGAATGAAAAATATCGAAAAATAAAATTTTCTGACACTAAAGAATACCCGAATAATAAAATTTTTGAATCATAAAATTCCCGAATAATAGAATTCCCGAACAATAAAATTTTCGAATTGGAAAGTTTCTGAAAATTAAAATTCCCGTATTATAAAATTCTAAAATAATAAAGTTTCAAAATTGGAAATTTCCCGAATAATAAAATGCTTAAACATTTTATAATTTCACTAAATTTGAATATTTTTAAATAATAAAATTTCCAAACCATTTATAATATTATCTAATATGGGGACAAATGAAAAATCTTAAAAAATAATGGGACGTCTAGAAAATCTTGAAAAATAAAATCCATGACACTGAAAAATGCCGAATAATAAAATTCACCAATAATAAAATTCCCAAACAGTTTATAACATTATCTAGTATGGGGACAAATTAAAAATCTTAAATAATAAAATTTCCAATAATAAAATTTCCGAATAGGAAAATTCCCAAAAATTGAAATTCCCGAATTATAAAATTCCCATAGTGGAAATTTCTTAAATGATAGTGTTTCCAAATTGGAAATTTCCCGAATAAGAAAATTTCTAAATTGGCAATTTCCCGAATATTAAAATTCCTCAATTGAAAATTTCGCTAAGAATAAAATTTCCAAACACATTATAATATTACCTAATATAGGGACAAATACAAATTCCCGAATAATAAAAATTCCAAATAATAAAATTTTCGAATTGGAAAATTCCTAAAAAATAAATTTCATGAATCATAAAATTCTCGAATAATAAAGTTTCAAAATTGGAAATTTCCAGAATAATAAAATTCTCGAACATTTCATAATATTACTAAATTTGAACATTTTCAAATAATGAAATTCCCAAACCGTTTATAATATTACCTAATATGGGGAGAAATGAAAAATCTCGAAAAATAATGGGACGACTGAAAAATCTTGAAAAATAAAATTCTTGACACTGTAAAATGCCCGAATAATAAAATTTCCAATAATAAAATTCCCGAACAGTTTATAATATTATCTAGTATGAGAGCAAATAAAAAATCCTGAATAATAAAATTTTCAATAATAAAATTTTCGAATAGGAAAATTCCCGAAAATTGAAATTCACGAATTATAAAATTCCCAAATTGGAAATTTCTTAAATAATAGTGTTCTCAAATTTAAAAAAAAAACGAATAATAAAATTTCTATTTGGGAATTTCCCGAATAATAAAATTCGTAAATTGAAAATTTCCCGAATAATAAAATTTCCAAATAGATGATAATATTACCTAATATAGGGACAAATGAAAATTCCCGAATAATAAAAATTCGAAATAATAAAATTTTTTTATTAGAAAATTCCTAAAAATTAAAATTTCTGAATATAAAGTTCCCAATCCGTTTATAATATTGCATAATATGGGGACTGTAACATTTTTGAATAATAAAATTCCTGAATAATAAAATTCCTAAATAAAAAAATTTCAAACAATTTACAATATTACCTAATAAGAGGCCAAATGAAAAATCCCGAAAAATAAAGGGACTTCTGAAAAATCCCTAAAAATAAAAGTAAAATTATAAAATATCCGAAATAGAAAATTCTAGAATTTAAACAATTAAATTTTTTAATAAATAAATGAATAATATAATATAATATAAAAATAAATTCATTCATTATAAATACAATAATGCAATATTTTTATGAAAAAATATTCTTAATGTTCAAAGTTTCTAAAATTATTGTTTGAATTTAAAGTAAAAATAATTGAAAAAATATATTTCTGGATACAAATTTTTTCAATTATTACTATTTTGAATTCCAACAATAATTTTAGAAACTTCACACATCAAAAATATTTGTTTTCTATAAAAATCTTTGTTTATTGTATTTCTAATAAATAAATAATATTAATATTTATTTATTTTTCTGTCTGGTATTTTTCAATTCGGGAGTATTACAGTCAGTAATTTTATTTTTCAGGATTTTTTAGTCGCCCTAAAATAAAATTCCTGTCACTGTCAAATTGTTAAAAAAAATATTTGAAATCGAAAATTCCCGCAATGATAAAATTACCGATAAATTAAAATGCCGAATTCAAAAATTTCTGAGCTGCTTATAGTATTACCGAATTAAAAATTTTTCGAAACCTTAAACAGAAAATTACCGAATTATAAAATATCCGACACTAGATAATTCCTAAATTTAAAACATATAAAAATGTATCACATATTACTTATTTATTAAACGTACAATAATGAAATATTTAAACTATAATATAAAAAATAAACATTACAGATATTGTTTTAGATCCAAATATTGAATTATTGTATGTTTATTAAATAAATAATTTTTATTAAAAAACCTTTTTTTTGTTTAAATTAAGTAATTATCTGGCGTTGGGAATTTTATTTCTCCAGAATTTTTAAATTCTGTTATATACACTATTCAGAAATTTTATTACCCGTAATTTTCTTTTAATATTTTCTTTTTCGGAAAATTTCGAGTGTCAGGAATTTCCAATCATAATTTCTATAAAAAAAAACTTGCAATTACATTTTCCTCCGAGAACGAAAAAAGTTCGATATATTTGGAAACTGATCCTAATTTAGTCAGTGCTCTATTTAAGTTTAATCAATTTTTCAAAATGATTTATAGTTTTAAAAGAGAGTCAGATAATCGATAATATGCTGCAAAAACTGTGAAAATATTTTTAGTTCTAAGATTAAATTATTAAATTTTTTTAACTTTTTTTTAATGAATTTTTTCAGAAATCTCGAAAAATATTATTCTCTTAATTATTTGTTAAGAAAAATGACAATAATGAATTTTCAGATTTTTCTTTAAAAAATTAGTCAAAGTAGGCACTATGTGGCTACAGAAAAGGGTTTAGTAGTCAATTTTGACGTCCATTAAGTAGTTTAAATTTCCCCTCTTCTATCACACCCCCTCCGCTATCTTTTCTCTTCTCTTCTATCCTACTCCTTCCTATCCGATCCGATCCTATCTTATCCCCTCTCTTCTCATACTTCCTCTCCCGAAATTGCCCTGATTGTCCCTCCACTCACTGATTATCCATTCTGCCCCTACTACTCATACTGTCCCTCAACTTCAATTCCCCGCCCCCTTCTAATTCCAATGATCTACCCTACTCCACAGACATACACTCCCCCACCCATCCCTACTTTCCCTTCCCTACAGTTCCTCTCCTCAATGCCTAGACCCACTCCTACACCAATCCCTACATCCTCTCCTCTACTTCCCCTCCACTCGCTTTTCTTCCCGGAAAAAATACGACGGACGGACATAGAAAACAGTAAAGCTTTAAAAGAGAGGAGAAATGATATGAGACATATTCTGAAGGGTGGGGAAGTTAGATAGGGGAAGTAAGGGAAGGGTGATGAAGTAGGGGAAGGGAGGAATAGGAAATAGAGATAGCAAGGATGATTAGGAGTAGTAGAGAGGGGAGATAAAGTGGGGGTATAGGGAAAACAGGGAATAGGAAAGGAGTAGAAGTAGCATAGAAGCGTAGAGGTGAGAAAGTAGGGGACAGGTCAAGTGTGAGGGAGCAGTATTAGAAGAGAGGTAGTAAGTGCAGGGATATGAAGTAGGAGTGGAAAGTAGGGGAGAGGAATCAAGTAAGGAGATATAAATAAGTCATGAGAGAGAGGAAGTTTGGGAGGCAGTTAAACTAAGGAGAGATAAAGTAAGGACAGTGAGATTAGGGAAATATAAGAAGAAAGTAGAAGAGGAAAGAGGAATTGCAAGTAGTAAGAGAGAAGCATCGATGGAAGGGAAAGTACGATTTAAAAAAGGGATGTTAGGGTGTGGTCTATGTAAGAGGAAGGTGAGAGGGAGTAAATAAAAGGAGAGTGGAAGTAGTGTGGGCAAGGTGGGAAACATGGAATGGGAGAGGAGTAGATGTAGTATAGGAGGAGAAAAGTGAGAAAGTAGGGCACGAGTTGGGTGTGAGGAAGGAGTATTAGAAGAAGGGCAGTAAGTGCAGGGATGTGAAGTAGAAAAGGTAAGTAGGGGAGAGAAATTAAGTGAGGAGAGATGAATAAGGGTTGAGAGAGAGAGGGAGTAGGAAAGAGGAATCAACTGACGGGAAAAGATGTAAGGACAGTGAGAGTAGGGAAAGTAAAGGAGGAAGGAGATAAGGGGATGTAAGGGAATATTCGAATGGTGAGAGGGAAGCATTGATGGAAGGAAAAGTACGAGTTAGGTGAGGGAAGCAAGGGCGTGGTGTGTGTTACAGGAAGGTGAGGGAGAGTAAGAAAAAAGAGAGAGTGTAAGCAGGGTAAGCAAGTAAGGGAACAAGAATTAGGGGAGGGACAGTAGAGAGTAGGGTAAATTAGTGTGTAGGGAAGTATGGTGGGAGAAGTATGGTTAGGAAGAGTGAAGTAGAGTAGTGGAAAGGTGTGTAAGGGAAAGTAAAAATAGAATATTTTCAGATAGTACAGGACAGCATAGAATAGAAGATTAGAGGAAAGAAGAAAAATGAGAGAGGGGGAGTGATAGGGAGGGGGAGAATCGCATAACCTAATTTACGTTTTAATAAGCTATGAAACCCTATTTTATAAGCGCATGGCGCCTACTTTGATTGATTTTTAGAAGAAAATCACAGTTAGTTGGCGAGTTTAGCGAGTTTCTAGTTTTCTGTTTTATTCTCCATTTTATTTCGTGGCACACACCCGAATTTCGATGTTAAATTCTAAAATAAATCGCGCAGTTTCGTGTTGGTTGTTTTTTGCTTTTTTTGTTTTTGTTTTTTGCAAATTTTGAGACAAAATATGAGTAGAATTGATTTGTGAGGGTATGAGGATATTCTCTTCGGCGGCTTGGTCTGCATATTTCCTTCCACGAGTCTGCATGCATAAGTCGGCGAAATTTGCAGCATCTGCACTGGTCGAACCAACACGTGGATTCTGTGGACAGCGGTGGTGGAGGTGGAGGTGCGGCCTGGACGAGGCCCTCCAGGCCACGTGTCAATAGCGCCATCGACGTTGCCGGCTTCCTATCCCAGGTGGGTAAACAAAAAAAAAAAAAAAAGAGGGATATCGATTTAAATGACTAATTCATGTTTGCGACATTCTCTATACAGCAGTACCATGTATTCTTTTTTCCAAAAAACTGCATAAACACATACAAATACAACATCAAGCTCGGATGAAAGAAACTTCTTGCAACTATTTATGTGTAATATTTAACGTAATTAGAAGAAAAAAATTAGTAACCTCCAAATCAAAATGACCTCGAGTTGAACCATTTTAGGATAATTTTTTTTGGTACTTTATAAATTACTTTTTCAGTAATATATATATATAAATATATATAATAACAATTTGAGAAATTTTCGTGTGCACGCGCTTTCACCAAATTTATGAAAATCGCAGTAGATTCAATCGACTTTGGTCAGACAACCTGTCCAAGGTGCGGCTGAAACAAGTCTAACCAGGAAATTATCAGAGTTGGGATTTTTTTCAATCATAAATTCTCTACTCACGGTTGATTGGATAAATATTAATTTGTCAAAACTTTATGTTGAAATGTTTGTTTATTAAATTCTTGTGTAAAATTATGTAAGTTTAATTTTTTTAACACTTGTTTTTTTAACTCACTTTTTTTTATTTTCAACTGTAGGAAATTCACCTGGCGAAAATACAACTGTTGAAAAGTCATTTTTCAATTTTATCAACATTTGGCTTTCCAATATTTTGATTTTCAATTTTATTCATTCACAACAGTTAAATTTTTAACTGATTAACATTAAACTTTTGACTGTTGAAAAATCAGCTGCTGCAAATTCAAGAAAATTGAAAATGGAATTTACAACTATTGATAATTAAAGGAAAATTAAATTGAAAATTTAGTTTTTGAAAATTTAATTGCTGAAAGAAAGTTCAATTTTCAATTTTTTTGAATTTTAAACTGATGAAAATACAACTTTAAAAATTCATTTTCCAATTTTCCCATTTTCAGCTATTGGAAAAAAAATTCTCTTTTATTTTTATAAACAGTTGACTTTTCCTTAGTTGAATTTTCAATTTTCTTTACTTTAAACAATTGAATTTTTAACTGGTAAACAATAAATTCTTGTCTATTGAAAATTCAACTGCTAAAAATTCAAGAAAATTGAAAATTGAATTTACAACTGTTGAAAATTGAAGGAATCTGAAATTAAATTTTTAAGTCTTGAAAACTTAACTCCTAATTATTCAACTACCGAAAATATAATTTTGAATTTTCAACTGTAGAAAACTGAACTGTTAAAAATTCAACTGGTGAAAATACAAATGCTGAAAATTCAACTGGCAAAAATACAACTGTTGAAAAGCTATTTTTCAATTTTATTAACAGTTGTCTTTCCAATATTTAAATTTCCAATTTTCATTCATTTTCAACAGTTAAATATTCAACTGGTGAACATTAGACAGATAACTGTTGAAAATTTGGATGCCAAAAATTCAAGAAAATTAAAAATTGAATTTACAACTATTGAAAATTCAAGCAATCCGAAATTGAATTTTAAAGTGTTAAAAACTTCACTCTTAATTATTTAACTGCCGAAAATTTAATTTTTAATTTTCAACTGTTAAAAATTCAACTGCTGAAAATTTGACTGGTAAAAAAAATGTTGAAAAAACAACTGATAAAAAGTAAAACTGTTGAAAAGCCATTTTTCAATTTTATCAACAGTTGACTTTCCAATATTTGAATTTGCAATTTCCTTTTATTTTCAACAGTTGAATATTTAACTTGTAAACACTGAACAGTTTAATGTTGAAAATTTGGATGCCAAAAATTTAAGAAAATCGAAAATTGAATTTGCAATATTAAAAATTAAAGAAAAATTACATTGAAAATTTAACTCTCGAAAACTCAACTGTTGAAAGTTTGCTTTTCAATTTTCATTAATTTTAAACTGGTGGAAATAGAACTGTTGAAAATTTATTTTTTAATTGACTCTTGTCAGCTGTTAAAAATTTAATTTTCTTTTATCTTATCAACAGTTGACTTTCCCGTAGTTAAATTTGTAATTTTCCTTATTTTCAGCAATTGAATTTTTTACTGATGATAGTAAACTCTTGACTGTTGAAAATTCAACTGCTAGAAATTCAAGAAAATTAAAAGTTGAATTTACAACTTTTGAAAATTGAAGGAACCTGAAATTGAATTTTCAAGTTTAAAAAAATGAACTCTTGAATATTTAACTGCTGAAAATTCAATTTTTAATTTTCAACTGTTGATAATGCAACTGTTATAAATTCAACTGCTAAAAATACAAATGCTGAAATGCTACTTTTCAATTTTATTAACAGTTGTCTTTCCAATATTTAAATTTTCAATTTTCTTTTATTTTCAACAGTTAAATTTTTAACTAATAAACATTAAACTCTTGACTGCTGAAAATTCAAGAAAATTAAAAATTGAATTTACAACTGTTGAAAATTTAAGGAATCTGAAATTGAATTTTAAAGTGTTAAAAACTTAACTCTTAATTATTTAACTGCCGAAAATTTAATTTTCAACTGTAGAAAATATAACTACTATAAATTTAACTGGTAAAAATACAAATGTTAAAAAAACAACTGGTAGAAAGTAAAACTGTTGAAAAACCATTTTTCAATTTTATCAGCAGTTGACTTTCCAATATTTGAATTTGCAATTTCCTTTTATTTTCAACAGTTGAATATTTAACTTGTGAACACTGAACAGTTTAATGTTGAAAATTTGGATGCCAAAAATTTAAGAACATCAAAAATTGAATTTGCAATATTAAAAATTTTAAAAAAATCAAATTGAAAATATAATTCTTGAAAACGCAACTGCTGAAAGTTTGCTTTTCAATTTTCTTAATTTTTAACTGGTGAAAATATAACTGTTGAAAATTCATTTTTTAATTGCCCCATTTTCAGCTATTGAATTTTCAATTTATTTCGTTTTCAACAGTTGAATATTTAACTTGTGAATACTGGACAGTTTGATGTTGAAAATTTGGATGCTAAAAATTCAAGAAAATTGAAAATTGAAATTACAACTGTTAAAAATTGAAGGACCTAAAATTGAATTTTCAAGTGTAGAAAAATTAACTCTTGAATATTTAACTGCTGAAAATTCAATTTTTAATTTTCAACTGTTAAAAATGCAACTGTTATAAATTCAACTGCTAAAAATACAAATGTTAAAAAATTATTTTTCAATTTTATCAACGGTTGACTTACCAATATTTTAATTTACAATTAGATTCCTTCTTTAGGAATTCAGTTTTTAACTGGTAAACATTGGACTGTTAATTGTGGAAAACTTAACTGCTAAAAATTAAACAAAATTGACACTTGAATTCATATTTGTTGAAAATTGATGAAACCTGAAATTAAAAATTTTACTTTTGAAAATTCAACTGCTGAAAATTCAATTTGTATTTTTCTCCAATTTTCAATTGGTGCAAATACAATCGTTAAAAATTCATTTCTCAATTATCTTTTATTTTAAGTTCAAAAAAAAAACAACTGCTGAAAATTAATTTTTCAATTTTCTTCCATTTTCAGCTGTTGAAAATTTAATTTTCTTCAATTCTTATGAACAGTTGACTTTTCAATAGTTTATTTTGAAATTTTCTTCATTTTCAACTAAAAGTTGCAATTTTTCCTTTGAAAAGGCAACTGCTAAAAATTCAAAGAGAATGCAAAATTGAATTTACAAATGTTAAAAACTAAAGAAACCTAAAATTGAAATTTTAAGTGTTGAAAATTTAACTCTTCAAAGTGTAACCCCTGAAAAATTCAATTTTCAATTTTCTCCAATTTTTAGAAGTGAATTTTCAACAGTCAATAGTTGAATGTTTAACAATTGAAAATTGTAAAAATTGAAATTTTAACTATTTGAAAGTCAACTGGTGATGAAAATTAAAGAAAATTGAATTTTCAAGTGTTGAAAATTTATTTCCTGGAAATTCAGTGTTCTTGAATCTTCAGCAGTTAAAAATTTAAGGAAAAGGCGATTTTTAAAATCAAAACAATTATCACAAATGTTTTATTTACATAACATCATATGAAAATTTACTAAATAAACATTCAATTTTAAAAAATTCTAAAAGACTAGTTTTTTTAAAAACGTGTCGGCACTGACAAATAATGTTTTGGTAAAGTAATATTTATAGATATTTATAAGATTTAAAAAAAATTCCAACTGAAATTTTTTTCCAACAAAGTTGAAAGCTAATGGGAGTTTTTTATTGATAATGATTGTCTGCTATGCTGCAAACATTCTAAGATTAAAACTAAAATAATCGCTCAGGTCCTTTCTTTAAAAAGTTGATTTTACTATTTAATAAATATCAAGTGCAAAAATTTAAATTAAAAAATGTAGTAAATTTTTCCTGCATTTTTTTGCCAGATTTTTCCATTTATTATCATTCTTTGACATCCCACGATTTTTGAAAGACAAAAAATAAAACAATTATTTAGGACCTTTGATTTTTATATATTTAATTAATTTAAAATAAAAAAAAAATCCTAAAAATATAAAGAAAATATTACACATCATTTTCTCACTAGATTTGATTGTTTATTCTGTTTCTCTGTCATTCCGCAATATTTTAAGAAAAAAATTCAAAAATTCGTTTGGGCCCGTTTTGAGAAAAGTCAGTTTTTTATATTAATTAATTTAAAATGCAAAAAATTTCCTAGAAATACATAAAAATGTTGTACAATATTTTTTACTGAATTTATGGATAATAAATCAAATAATCCATCTAGTACTTTTTGGTCATCCCACAAATATTTTAAGACAAACTTTAGAGTAATCGATTTTCGTCTTTTTGAAAAAATTCATTTTTATATTTCATTTAATTTAAAATACAAAAAATCCCAGTAAGATATAGAAAATGTTGTACAACATTTTTTTTACTGGATTTTTTTATTGATTGTGGTTCTCTGTCATTTCGAAATATTTGAAGACAAAAATTCCAATAAGCGTTCAGGAGTATTTAAAAAAAATAAATTTCAATGTTCAATAATCATAATAGGCAAAAATTTATCTGAAAAAATATGATAATTGTTGCATTTTTTAAAAATTTTTACTGAATTGTTTAATAATTGTAGTTCTCTAAAATCCCGCAAACATTTGAGAACGAAATTTAAAATAATCGATCTTGCCGTCTCTAAAAATAGTCAATTTCTGGATTTAATTAATTTAAATTTCAAGTTCAAGTAAAATATGAAACGTAAAAATATTTCAAATTATTTAAATCCAAAAATCAACTTTGTTTAAAAAGAGCTCAAATGATGATGTTAATTTTCATCTTTAAATATTCGTGGAATGGCAGAAAACCATAAGGCAGTGACAAAAAAATATTTGGAAACATTTGATATGTTTTTGAGAAAAATTTGTAAATTGTTTATTTATTAAACATAAGAATCGGCTTTTCTCAAAAAAGTATTGCAACAATTATTATAATTTTTGGCTCGAAATGTTCGTGGGATGGCAGACAATCATAATAAATAAATCAAAAATCCCATTAGCTATTAACTTTCATTTAGACTTGCTTCAGATCTGTCATATAAATATTATTCAGATTGAGTACGTGATGAAGGAGGAGGAGGAGGAGGTGGTAGAGGAGGAGGAGAAGGAGAAGGAGGAGGTGGTGAAGGAGAAGGTGAAGGAGGAGGTGGATGAGGAGGTGGAGAAGAAGGAGGAGGAGAATGAGAATTAAAAGCAGGAAAAGGAGAAGGAGGTGGTGGAGGAGGTGAATAAGGAGAAGGAGGAAGTGAAGGAGGAGTTGGAGAAGGATATTTTCATTTTGCTGCACACTTGCTTTTGATGTTAAATCACATTTCATTACTTTTTACATTCTATTTTATTTCTTATCTAAAATTGGTACATTTATAGTATTTTGCTTTCGGTGTTATCACTTATTTTATTTCTTCTTAAATTGCTCTTTTTTGTATCTTTATTTGATTACGCTTTATAAAAACAAGTAAAAATTTGTTTTTAAGATATTTCACTTCAAAATTTTATATATTTTTTCAAAATCTAAGGATCAAAAAATAATATTGATTTAGGTTTAAAAAATTGTTTTATATATTTACTCCATTAAAAAAAAATATAACAGTATCATGTGGTTCTTGAAAATAGGATCTGAACTGTTTATCATAGAATTTGCAATGCTACATCATGCTTTTTATTTTATTTGTTATATTTTCCGGAATAATTTTCATTGTAGATGGAAATATTGTATTATATTTTTATTACATATTAAAAATAGCAAACCACTTAATTGAACAATAACAGATTATAAATTACTTTAAACAGTAAAAAAATGGAATGCTGTTTAAATTTCTTTGATCCGGACTTGATTCGTTATTACCACATCCGAAAATACAACCAATCGGACGTTACTATGTTCGATATTTAAATTAGTAATGCCATAATGGGGATACCGTCAAAGTTCAAGGTTCCCAAAGGTGATCGATATGATAAGAATTAGTTTAAATTTTTTTCGATCAATCCGTCTTTTGTGAAATAATTAGAATTCTTAAATGATACAAATTTTTCGAAAACAGACACAAACACACCTTATTTTCCCAATAATTATAGTGCTATAGTGCTTGTTACGCTGTATATTAATAGTCGAATAGATCGCTGATTCTGCTCGTCATAGTAAAAATTTTTGACGTTTGGCTGCACTTTTGAAATTTTACATTTTTTCGATTGAATATATGCTCGATTCAAATATTATATTTCTCTAATTGGCTAGAACGAAAACAAGAGGCATGGCGATACATTTTTTTAAGTCGATTTCGACTAAGCTCTTCCCTTGGCGAAGATTCGTTTTAAGATTGATTTTTTTTAATTATTAATTTTAATATTGGATTTTTATCACGAATTTATTACATTTTCTTTCATAAAGCGGTGACCTGTTTTGATTCGACGCACGTCAAAAAGAGTATCCGTGAACAAATTAAATTGTAGCCTACACTATTCATGGGAAAATTCAGAAAAAAATTAACTTTGTTGTTGAATAAAAAATTTTTTAACAATTTCAAATTTTATTTATAAAAATTTTTCAAAAACGTAAAAAAGCTTTTATGTAAAAAAAAAACGTTTTAATCGGATGAATAGTGTAGGCAAAAAATTGATTTGTCCACAGGTACTTTCTTTGCCCCACTGTGCGACGTCTTTCCTCAAAAGCAATGATAACTAAAGATAAATCTTTCCTACTATTTACTACACAATTTACACAAATAAGAAACTTTTTAGTAGAATTTAAAACAACCGTTATGATTGTCCATATGAAAAAAAATTATAATTCTAACCAAGAAATTAGATTTTCTCCTCATGACATTTTTCACAGGAAAAATTCGATGGTAAAATTTCTCTATCCATTTCTGTCTACTCTTGTAACAAATCTTTTCTACATGTGTCACTACATTTTGAGGTCTAAAACATAACATTTTACATGCATGTGAAATAGGGCGGGTCGAAAATAACAATTTTTGTCAATATGATAACACATACAAAATTTGCCTTTTGCTGTATAAACCACTTTTTTATTAATTTTTATTTCGTTTAACATTAAAGTCAATAGCAAAAGATATTTCAGAGCCTTTTAGGGATTTCTCTGAATTTCTTAAAATTCCTTCATGTTTTAATTTCCTGAATTTTTTAAATATTCTGAATAAATAAAAATCTCTCAATTTCTTAAATTATCGAAATTCCCTGAACTTTTATATATATACTGAATTCTTGAAATTTTTGGGATTAAAGTGAATTCAGAGAATTTCAATGTAAATTCAAGGGAATTAATTGTGAATTCAGAGTAATTTAATGTGTATCGAAAGTAATTCAACGTGAATTTAAAGTGATTCAGTGTAGATTTAAAGTAATTCCTTCAAATTCATATTAAATTCCTTTGAATTCATTTTGAACGTACTTCAGATAATTTAATGAATTTCAGAAATTCAAAATATTACATAAATTCAGAATTTTCAGAGAATTCGGGGAATTTGAAGAAATCAAGGAATTTCAGGAATTCCGAATATTTATAAAAGTTAATAAAAAATGAAAAAAATTCAAAGGAATTCGATGTGAATTCAAAGGAATTCATTGTTAATTTAAAGGAATTCAATGTGAATTCGAAGAAATTCATTGTGAATTCGAAGTTATTTAATGTGAATTCAAACTAATTCAATGTGCATTTAAAATAATTCCTTTGAATTAATATTCAATTCCTTTAAATTCATATCAAATTACTCTAAATTCCTATTAAATTACTTTGAATTCACATTAAATTCCTCTGAATTTTTTTGGTTTCTTCTTAATTTTAATGAATAAATTACAATGCTTTTAAATTCTCACAAATATTTACAAATTCTTTTAAGTCCCTTGACATTTTCTGAATTCCTACGAATTTCCTGATGTATCTAAATTTATTTATTTCATGTAATTCCGTAAATTCCAAAAACTTCAAAATAATGCAAAGAATTTAAACGAATTCAGAAAAATTGAAAGAATTAAAAATATTTAGGGAATTTAGGGAATTTAGGAAATTTAGAAAATTCCGAGAATTAAAAAAATTTTAGGAAATCAGAATATTAAAGGAATTGAGACGATTTCAGAGAATTTAGGGGATTCAGAATATTATAGAGAATTCAAGACGCTTAAAATATTCAAGGAATTTTAAGATTTCAGGGAATTCAGGGAATTTCGAGGACTTCAGAGCATTTACGCACCTTAGGAATTCAGATATTTCAAATAATTCAAGGCATTACAGAAATTCAGAATATTCCAGGATTTCAGAAAATTAGAGAAATTCTAAGATTTCTAGGAACTCAGAGAATTCCGAAAATTCATAATATTCCAGGAATTCAGGATATTTAATGATTTTACAGAATTTCAGAACATTAAAATATTTAAGGAAATTCAGAATATTCAGAATTTTATGAATTCAAGAATTTGAGATAATTCAGGGAACTCTCTTAATTCCTTTAATTCCTTGAATTCTTGAATACCTCAAATATTTTGAATTCCTTGAATTCTCTGCATTTCTTGAATTTCCTGAATTTCCTTAATATTCTAAGTTTTCTGAAATTCTTGATTATTTTTAACCCCTGCATTTCTTTAGTTCTTTAAATATCTTACATTTCTCAAAAATATTCTGAATTCCCCGATTTTCAGTAATTTTCTGAATTCTCTGAAATTCCTTAATTCGCTTTATTTTTCTAAATTCTTTGCATAACTTTAAAGGCCTTTGAATACAGGGAATTCTTAGAATTCTTCGCATTAAGATGAATTTCTGAAATTCCTAGAATTTCCCAAATGGTCTGATATTCCCGAAATCTCTAAAATTCTTGGGAATCGTTGAATATCCCGAAATCATTGATAAAAAATTTTAATTTTACAAAATTGCTTGAATTGTATATTTTAATTATTAAAAATCTTTGAATTCCCTAAATATTTTCAATTTTCCAAAATTCCTGGAATTACCTGAATACCCTGTGTTTGTTAATTATTTTAAATTCCTAAAACTCCGTAAGTTCCCTGAATCAGAGAATTTTCAGAAATCCCTAAATTTCTTTAATTTACCTGAATTCTACACATTATTTTGAAATCCTTGAAATACAGGAAATTCTTATAATGCAGGAATTTCCGCGAATTCATATAATTCTAAGCAGGCAATTAAAGGAATTTAGATAAGTTGAAGAAATTCAGATGAATCTGAAAATTTAGAGCAATTCAGTAGATTTTAAAGAAGTTAAAAAAACTTAAAAGGATTTGTAAGATTTTAAAATTATTCTAAGCAATTTGAATAAATGAAAAAGTCTATTACACAGAATTTCTCTTCCTCTTCCTCTTCCTCTTCCTCTTCCTCTTCCTCTTCCTCTTCCTCTTCCTCTTCCTCTTCCTCTTCCTCTT
>JAUELO010000316.1:2362538-2372654 GCA_032357855.1 Amphibolips quercusostensackenii
CTTCTATAAAAATGTGTTTGATTAAAGTCTTTAGACTTTTTTTTCTATTTGAGAACATTAATATAATTTATAGATTAACTTATACAGGAGATTAACCAACCAGATTAGGGGCTGTTCATGAACTCTTTTCTCATCTTTTAAAGAACTTTTATTTTTTCTTTTCTTTTCAAAAAATTTCCACTTTTTTCAGCTTATAAATTCTACTATTTGTTTAGAAAATTTAATTATTTTTTGATTTAACTGTTCTGTTTTTTATTAAAAAATTATCCTTTTTAGTAGAATATGCAAATATTTGATTGAGAATTCTGTATTTGGTTGAAAATCCGTCTTTTAGTAGAAAATTAATTTTTTGGTTCTGGAAAAAAGCAGTGACTAAAAAATTTCAAAAAATTAGTTTTTTATGTCACCAAATTCATTAATAAAACAAAAACAGTTATTTTTGGTTAAATTAATTAAAATTATTAAATAATTTGTTATTTGATAAACGATTTTTTTAAACGCATTTCAGTCCCGTGGAACCTGAGTATATTGATCAATCGATTTCAAATTTTAATTAAAACTTAGAGTTTCTATACGATCAAAACAATTTACGATACGTTGCAAAGCGTTTAAACAATATACTTAGTTAATGAATAATTTTTTATTTTATAAACACATTTTATTTCAATTATTCGTATCAGGTATTTATAGAAGAATAAATCAAGTTTTGTCCACGGAATAAATCCCATATTTTTTGGCAATGAAAAGTATTATATTGAGTCATAAATTAAAAATTTATAATTGTTTAGACAACCTTAATTAATACACAAACTTTTTGCCAATTTTTGGACGTACAAACTTGGTTTTTTCGGTGCATTCAACTGAAAACTTCTAAATTTTTCAGGACATTTGGATTATTTCAAATATTGTTATTGTCAACAATAACTGTTTAAACTAATTTTCATCATGTGATGTCGCTTATTTCGAAAGGATTTGGTTTAGTAACATAAAAATAATAATGTATTTATAAATAAAATTTAGCTTGTTTCACGGAATCAGCCGCCTGTGTAAAATTTGAAATCGATTGATCAACATTCTCAGGTTCCGCGGTGCAAAAATATGTTTTAAAAATCCAAATTCCAAGGGTAGGCTAAAATCTGATTTTTTTAAACTTTTAAATAAGAAAAATATTTTTCCAGCGCTTTGCAAGTTATCCTAAATTTGTTTAATCATGTAGAAACTTGATCGTTTTACTCAAAATTTAAAATCGATTAATCAATATTCTCAGGTTGCGTGGGGCAAAAATTAGTTTTAAAAAATCGACATTTTTAAGCTCAAGGTAAAATTTAATTTTTATAAACCAACCTCAAATAAGTGAATTTTTTTTAACGCTTTGCAAACTAACCTAAACTTTTTTGATCATGTAGAAATATTATCGTTTTAATTAAAATTGGAAATCGATTGATCAACATTCTCAGGTTCCGCGGTGCAAAAATATGTTTTAAAAATTCAAATTCCAAGGTTAGGCTAAAATCTGATTTTTTCTCAGGTTCCGCGCTGCAAAAATATGTTTTAAAAATTCAAATTCCAAGGTTAGGCTAAAATCTGATTTTTTTTAAACCTTCAAATAAGTAAAATATTCTTTAAGCGCTTTGCAAGCCATCCTAAATTTGTTTAATTATGTAGAAACTTGATCGTTTTACTCGAAATTTGAAATCGATTGATCAATATTCTCAGGTTGCATGGGGCAAAACTAAGTTTAAAAAATCGACATTTTTAAGCTTAACGCAAAATTTAATTTTTATAAACCTTAAATAAGTAAAATATTTTTTAAACGCTTTGCAAACTAACCTAAACTTTTTTGATCATGTAGCAATATTATCGTTTTAATTAAAATTTGAAATCGATTGATCAACATTTTCAGGTTCCGCGGTACAAAAAAATGTTTTAAAAATCCAAATTCCAAGGTTAGGCTAAAATCTAATTTTTTTTAAACCTTTAAATAAGTAAAATATTCTTTAAGCGCTTTGCGAGCCATTCTAAATTTGTTTAATCATGTAGAAACTTGATCGTTTTACTCAAAATTTGAAATCGATTGATCAACATTCTCAGGTTGCGGAGGTCAAAAATAAGTTTGGAAAAATTGACATTTTGAAGCCTAAGGCAAAAATTTGATTTTTATAAACCTCAAATAAAAAAAATATTTTTTTAACGCTTTGCAAACTAACCTAAACTTTTTTGATCATGTAGAAATATTATCGTTTTAATTAAAATTTGAAATCGATTGATCAACATTCTCAGGTTCCGCGGTACAAAAATATGTTTTAAAAATCCAAATTCAAACGTTAGGCTAAAATCTGATTTTTTTCAAACCTTTAAATAAGTAAAATATTCTTTAAGCGCTTTGCAAGCATTCCTAAATTTGTTTAATCATGTAGGAACTTGATCGTTTTACTCGGTATTTGAAATCGATTGATCAATATTCTCAGGTTGCGTGGGGCAAAAATAAGTTTTGAAAAATCGACATTTTTAAGCTTAAGGCAAAAATTTAATTTATATAAACCTCAAATAAGTAAAATATTTTTTAAACGCTTTGCAAACTAACCTAAACTTTTTGGATCATGTAGAAATATTATCGTTTTAATTAAAATTTGAAATCGATTGATCAATATTCTCTGGTTCCGCATGGCACAAATAAGTTGAAAAAAATCGTAATTCTCAAGTCAAGGGCAAAATTTAATTTTTATAAACCTGAAATTATCTTTACAATTTAAAATTATTGGTAGAAAATTTAAAATGTTATTTTTTGTATAAATAAATAATCTACAAAAATTAGAGTTTTTAAGCATATTATTAATTTATTCTATTGAAAAAAACACTTTTTTAACTTTCTGTACAACAAAAGCTAATTGTTTCAAATAAATTATATATAAAAAAATATTTTATAAGACGCTCAACGACAGAAAGAAATTATTTGTTGACTAAAAGTGCTTAAGTATAAGCATTGTAGAAGTAATACTTGTGACAAATAATTATTTAATAATAATAATTCTTATTTTTAGGAATATTTAAGTGAACAAATAGTACATTTTTCTATCCTTTTTATATTTTTTATATTATTTTGCATCACATAAATATATCAATATTAAATATTTTATAGTATTACCTATGAATATTTGAAATCGATTGATCAATAATATCAGGTTCCGTGGGACAAAAATAAGATTAAAAAAATCAAAATTCTCAAGGTTAAACCCAAATCTTATTTTTATAAACATTTGAATAAGTAAAATATTTATTAAACGCTTTGCAAACCATCCTAATTTTTTTTGATCATGTAGCAACTTTATCGCTTTAATTTAAATTTGAAATCGATTGATCATCATTTTCAGGTTCCGCGAGGCGAAAATAAATTTAAAAAAAATCGTAATTCTCAAGTTTACGCCAAAATTTAATTTTTATAAACCTAAAATAAGTAAAATATTTTCAAACGCTTTGCAAAATATTTTAATTTTTTTTTAGATTATGTAAAAACTTTATCGTTCTAATGAAAATTTGAAATTAATTGAAAAATATTGTCAGGTTCCGACAAAGAGTTTAACATTTCAGACGCACTTTTTTACTTATGATTTCTGAACGAAGTCGTATAAAATTTTGAAACTTTGCTAAATTATGCTTTAATATTAGTAATTTACTAAAATTTTCTTAGAAAAAAAAAGTTATTCACAGGAAAAAAAGGCAAACGGCTGGGGCTCAAATTTTTGGAAATCACTCTTCAAGGTCATTTAAGGTTTATAAAAATAAGATGATTGCCAAGAAAAACTAAAAAAATACTGTAATCTTACAAGATTTTTTAACGAATTGGATTATGCAGATTATGAAAAAAATTTATTTATAACGATTTTTTCTAAACTTTTTTCGAACTTGTTTTTGTCGCGCGGGACCTCAGGATATTGATCAATCCATTGATCAATCCATTTCAAAGTCTAGACAGATTTTAAAAGACCCTAAAAATGAAAATTTTCGATGTTAGACTGTTTTTTATGTCAAAATTTTTTTTCTACCTACCCTACTAAAAGTTATAAAAAAAGTCCCTATTCTTAAAAAAAAACAAACAATTTTTATGAATTCAACATGGAAAAATAATTAAAACTTGACCTACATTAAGCAACTATTATTGCAAAAATAATATTTAATTCCTTAAACTTGGGGGAGGGGGATATATAAAAATACTGCACCTAAATATAAATTACATAACGAATTTTCATAATCCTCATAATAAATATTTATCCTAAAAACTATTTCTTTTCAGAATTAATCGTCCTTTAGAGAGTCTCGTGTATTGGAATAAAATTGTGCTTTAATCTAATAACCTAATTGATAAAGCATTTAATTTGACCCCTTTGCGTCATTTTCAAGAGCAAATGAGACGCGTGGTTTTTGATTCGCACGTGTGAATGAGCAGGAAGCGTTCTACGCGCGAATTCCTACCTTACCGACCTCGAGGACATTCGGCAGCTGAAGTGGTTCGTGCCCGTGCTAAGTTTATAGAATGTTCTCGAAGTCGATAAGGTAGGAATTCGCGCCTGGATCGCTCCCTGCCTATCTACCAGCACATCGATAGAAATAAATCGAGCGAAATTCATAAATGAATGAATAAATGTTAATCAAGAATCGACACAAAGGAAAAAGAAAATGTACCGATGGTCACGCGATGTCAGCCCTGTGAAGAAGAGCGAATTGGCAGCCGCACTCTCGGGGCTCCCGGGCTCTCCTAGGATATTGAAAGCACTGCTCCAACACGCAGCAACCCCCTCCCCCGCACTGCTGCACCATATCCCACAATGTAGTCATTGCCTTTATCCATATCCATCATCATCGATTATTATCGAGAATAAAATACATTTTTCAAAAGTTATCAATTATGTTTAGGGAGAACCTCCCTACAGTGTATAATGCAACCTACAGTGAATAATTATTTATTATTATTATTATTATTATTATTGTTATCATTCCATTAAGCCATATCCCTTTCGGGGTAAGCGTGACTCACTCGGTGACGAAGGTAGTCTCTCGGTTCCAGTTCTATCCCTACACTCCCCCTCCATTAACCGAAGTATGGTGGGACTGACGTGATAACTGACTTTCCATCCTACGACTAATTACTTATTTGGGACATGATTTTGCTACGCAAAATACATTTCTCCCATAAAAGCGGTAGTTGGGCGTACACTTTTAACAATGAATAATTAATAATTAAAAGCACAAACAAAAGAAAAGTAATTAATTATAATTTTAATTCATACAAGCGTATAGTGTCTTGACTATTGATTAAATTTAATTAATTATTTTACATATATTTGTATTTTTAATTAATGATTTTTCACTGCAGGTTCCATTATCCACTCTAGGGAGGTTTCCCTTATGTTTTTTTTATCTCCAGCTCATAAATAGCGACTAGGGATAGGCGACCTCGATGAGGCTGTATATAAATCGATTTTTTAAAGTCGATTAGTCTATTTTAAATCGGTTTTTATAAATCAAATGAATCAAGTGTATCGATTACTTTTTTCCGGTTCTTATAAATGATTAATTTTTTCTGATTTTAACAGATTCCACAGGGTTTC
Source organism: Amphibolips quercusostensackenii (assembly GCA_032357855.1). Lineage (NCBI taxonomy): Eukaryota > Metazoa > Arthropoda > Insecta > Hymenoptera > Cynipidae > Amphibolips > Amphibolips quercusostensackenii. The sequence continues at coordinate 2,368,145 of JAUELO010000316.1, forward strand.
AAGGAATTTCTGAAGATTTTACAGCATTTCAATAAAATTTGAGAAATTTTTAAGGATTTTCAGAAATTTTAAATGATTTTACGGAATTACAAAAATGTGGGTTTCAAGAGATTCTTAACGATTTTCAGCGAATTCGTAAGATTTCAAAATTTTTAATAATTGTACGGGATTCCGAGAAATTTGAGGAGATTTAAATTACCTTCGAGAGATTTCAAAAGATTTTAAATTTTCTTAAAAATAATTCAGAGGATTTTTAAGAATTTTAAGAGACTGTCAAAGATTTCCTTGTATTTTTAAAGATTTTTTAGTATTTTACTTTAATTTTAAAATACTTTATGGGATCATAAGCGTTTTTATGGGGTTTAAAGGATTTTTCAAAATTTTAAGGAATATTTTCAGGATATCAAGAAATTTTAAGATATTTGAATCGATTTTAAAATAATTTAAAGGATTTCGATTTTTCAAAAAAGTTTTTTTAATATTTCAAAGTATTTCACAACATTTTCAAGAATTTTGTGAAATTGCAGAAAATCTACCAGATCCCGAAACATTTTAAGAGATATTATTGTATTTTAAAGTATATTTAGGTATTCCTAAAAAATTTAAAGGATTTTACGAAATTTTAGAAGATTTTAATTAATTTCAAAAGCATTTGATTTTGAAGGCTTTCGTGAGACTTATAAGTAGTACACAAATAATTGTCAAAAGCTTCAGAAGGATTCGAAAGGAATCGTAAGTATTTGTAATGATTTTACATGATTTTAAAGACATTTTTTAGATTTAAAAATATTTTTCAAAATTTCAAAAAATTTTCAGAAATCTTAAAATATTTCAATATTTCCATAAACCTTTAAATAAGTTAAATATTTTTTTAACGCTTTGCATACTATCATACATTTTTTTAAACATGTAGAAACCTTATCATTTTAATTAAAATTTGAAATCGATTGATCGATATATTCAGGTTCCGCGGGGCAAAAATAAGATTTAAAAAATCGTGATTCTCAAGCTTACGGCAAAATTTGAGTTTTATAAACTTCAAATAAGTGAAATATTGTTTAAACGCTTTGCAAACTATCCAAATTTTTTAGTCACGTAGAAGCCTTATAGTTTTAATTTAAATCTGAAATCGGTTGATCAATATTCTCAGGTTCCGCGGGCCAAAAATAATTTGAAATTTTTTTTTTGAAATAACGAGTTTTCAAATTAAAAAGTTTTTTTGAGAAAGCCATTGAGTATTCAGAAAATCTTTAAAATTAAAAAAAAAAAATTACGTTTAATTCGAAAAAATTCTGAATAAATTAAAAATTTTTAAACATGGTAATTCTCAAGCTTAGGACAAAATTTAATCGTTATAAACCCTTTAAATGAGTAAAATATTTTTTTAACGCTTTGCAAACTATCCTACATTTTTTTTAACATGTAGAAACTTCATCGTTTCAATTCAAATTTGAAATCGATTGATTTATATTTTCAGACTTCGTGGGGCAAAAATAAGTTGAAAAAGTTTTTAAAAATTACAAGTTTTCAAATTTAAAAGTTTTTTCAGAGAAAGCCCTTGAGTTTTCGGAAAATCTTTCAAACTTTGCAAAAAAAATTACATATAATTTAAAAATATTCGGAATAAATTGAGAAATTTTAAACATGGTAATTCTCAAGCTTAGGACAAAATTAAATTGTTATGAACCCTTCAAATGAGTAAAATATTTTTTTAACGCTTTGCAAACTATCCTACATTTTTTTTGAACATGTAGAAGCCTTATAGTTTTAATTCAAATTTGAAATCGATTGATCAATATTCTCAGGTTCCGCGGGGCAAAAATAATTTGAAATTTTTTTTTTTAATTACGAGTTTTTAAATTCAGAAGTTTTTTTAAAGAAAGCCATTAAGTATTCAGAAAATCCTTCAAAATTGGAAAAAAATTACTTTCAATTCAAAAAAATTCCGAATAAATTTAGAAATTTTAAACATGGTAATTCTCAAGCTTAGGACAAAATTGAATTGTTATAAACACTTTAAATAAGTAGAATATTTTTCAACGCTTTGCAAACCATCCTTAATTTTTTTGAACATGTAGAAACCTCATAATTTTAATTGAAATTTGCAATCGATTGATCGATATATTCAGGTGCGGGGCAAAAATAAGATTTGAAAAATCGTAATTCTTAAGCTTACGGCAAAATTTGAGTTTTATAAACTTTAAATAAGTAAAGTATCGTTTATACGCTTTAAAAACTATCCTCAATTTTTTAGTTACGTGGAAGCTTTATAGTTTTAATTAAAATTGATTGATCAATATTCTCAGGTTCCGCGGGGCAAAAATAATTTGAATTTTTTTTTTTTTAAATTACGAGTTTCCAAATTCAAAAGTTTTTTCGAAGCAAGCCATTAAGTATTCAGAAAATCTTTAAAAATTAAAAAAAAATTACGTAAAATTTAAAAAAATTCCGAGTAAATTAAAAATTTTAAACATGGTAATTCTCAAGCTTAGGCCAAAATTAAATTGTTATAAACCCTTCAAATAAGTAGAATATTTTTTGACGCTTTGCAAACTATCCTACATTTTTTTTAATATGTAGAAACCTTATCGTTTTAATTAAAATTTAAAGACGATTGATCGATATTCTCAGATTCCGCGGCGAAATATAAGATTCAAAAAATCGCAATTCTCAAGCTTACGGCAAAATTTGAGTTTGATAAATTCAAATAAGTAAAATATTGTTTAAACGCTTTTCAAACCATCCCAAATTTCAACGTCACGTAGAAGCCTTATAGTTTTAATTAAAATTTGAAATCGATTGATCAATATTCTTAGGTTCCGCAGGGCAAATATAATTTTAAAAGATTTTTTAAAAATTACGAGTTTTCAAAGTTAAAAGTTTTCTTAGAAGAAGCCCTTGCGTTTTCAGAAAATCTTTGTAAATTTGGAAAAAATTACGTAAAATTTAAAAAAATTTCGACTAAATTGAGAAATTTTGAACATGGTAATTCTCAAGCTTTAGACAAAATTAAATTCATATGAACCCTTCAAATGAGTAAAATATTTTTTAACGTTTTGCAAACTATCCTACATTTTTTTGAACATGTAGGAACCTTATCGTTTGAATTAAAATTTGAAATTGATTGGTCGATATTCTTAGGTTTCGTGGGGCAAAAATTAGATTTAAAAAATCGTAATTCTCAAGCTTAGAACAAAATTTAATTCTTATAAAACCTTGAAATAAGTAAAATATTTTTCAAACGCTTTGCAAACTATCCTAAATTTTTCATTCACGTAGAAGCCTTATAGTTTTTATTATAATTTGAAATCGATTGATCAATATTCTCAGGTTCCGCAGGGCAAAAATAATTAAAAATTTTTTTTAAAAAAATTGCGTGTTTTCAAATTTAAAAGTTTTTTCAGAGAAAGCTATTGAGTATTCAGAAAATCTTTAAAAATTCAAAAAAAATATTACGTACAATTAAAAAAAATTCCGAATAAATTCAAAAATTTTAAACATGGTAATTCTCAAGCTTAGGACAAAATTAAATTGTTAGGAACCCTTCAAATGAGTGAAATATTTTTTTAACGCTTTGCAAACCATCCTTCATTTTTTGCGTACATGTAGAAGCCTTATTGTTATAATTTAAATTCAAAATCGATTGATCAATATTCTTAGGTTCCGCGGGGAAAAAATAATTTGAAAATTTTTTTTTAAATTACGAGTTTTAAAATTCAAAAAATTTTTCAAAGCAAGCAATTGAGTATTCAGAAAATCTTCAAATATTTGAAAAAAATACGTACAATTTTAAAAAATTCCGAATAAATCAAAAAATTTTAAGCATGGTAATTCTCACGCTTAGAACAAAATTTAATTCTTATAAACCCTTGAAATAAGTAAAATATTTTTTAAACGCTTTGCAAAATATCCTACATTTTTTTCGTACATGTAGAAGCCTTATAGTTTTAATTCAAATTCGAAATCGATTAATCAATATTCTCAGGTTCCGAGGGGCAAAAATAAGATTTAAAAATCGTAATTTTCAAGCTCACGGCAAAATTTGAGTTTTATGAACTTTAAATAAGTAAAATATTGTTCAAACGCTTTGCAAACTATCCTTACTTTTCTAGTCACGTAAAAACTTTATAGATTTAATTAAAATTTGAAATCGATTGATCAATATTTTCAGGTTCCTTGGGGCAAAAATAAGTTGAAAGTTTTTAAAAATTACAAGTTTTTAAATTCAAAAGTTTTCTCAGAAAAAGCCCTTGCGTTTTCAGAAAATCTTTGAAAATTTAATAAAAATTTACGTAAAATTTTAAAAAATTTCGAATTAATAAAAAAATTTAGACATGGTAATTCTCAAGCTTACTTAAAAGTTTAGGTTTTATAAACTTCCGGTAAGTAAAATTTTGTTTAAACACTTTGCAAACTATCCTAAATTTTTTAGTTACGTAGAAGCCTTATAGTTTTTATTAAAATTTTTAATCAATTGATCCATATTCTCAGGTAAAGTTAGGCAAAAATA
>JAUELO010000316.1:2450032-2467737 GCA_032357855.1 Amphibolips quercusostensackenii
GCGATAATCTTCATCATCAGGGACAGTTATCTCTATCATCGTCGATAACACTCTTTATCGTCATCAACAATAATCTTTATCATCATCGACAATAATCTCGATCATCAGCCAAAATAATCTTTATCATCATCGACACTTATCTTTATTATCATCGAAAATAATCTGCATCATTATCGACAATAATCTCCATTATCATCGACAATAATTTTTATCATAAATAACAAAAATCTCTATCATGATCGACAATAATTTCCATCGTCCAACTGTTATTTTGACAGTTTATTACAGCATACGTCAGTCTTGACATTATGTTCGACTTTTAGTATGTAACGTAAAGTTGCTCCGCACGCATGGAAATGATTTATAACTGATTTTTAAGATATTACTTTTTACTTCAGATTTTAAAAAGCGTGATGTTTCATTTAGAAATAAATTCTTTTCACGGATTTAGTTTCATGAAACCAATTATAAAATACTTTAATTTCAAACAATTTTTGGAATCATTTAATTTTTAACGGTTACATTAGCTTTGGATTCATTATGTTAAAACCTTCCAAACAAAAGCATATAATTTTAAACGTTTTAAAAATAATGAAACTTTGAAGGTTTACAATATTCAAAATTCTTTATTTCAAGCAGTAAAAATAACAGTAAACATTTATTTTTGTACAGAAATCTCTTTTTTTTAATAATAAAATCCGTCCAATCACTTTGGATGTCATTTGATACTACATAACATGATACTTCTTCACAATTTTTATCATCTTCAAAATTTCTGTAATTTAAATTTGAAGTTTTGATTTTAATTATTTACCAAAACGTACTTTAAAAAATGTAACAAAAAATTAAAAATCCTTCAATCCTTGAAATTCCTATTAAATTTCCTCAATCTAGTGAAATTCCTATTCACTCTATTCCTAACGATTTTCGTGAATAATTTTCTGGAAATCCGGCTTTTTAAAAAAATTATATTTGTACAATTTTTTTCCTCTTTCAAACAAAAAGGTAAAACTTTTTACCAAACAAGATCAATTCTTAACTAAAAATAAAATAGTTAAATTTTAATTTAAAAAAATTGAGTTTTAACAGAAAATAAAATAGATCTAAAAGCTGTTTCATCCACTCATGCTCCAGTAGATTTCCTTTCGTTTTTTTCGAATGGTTTCGAGTCGTATTATCAAAAGCTTTTCTTTGCATGCTCATCCCCTAATTTCTTAGGGGAAATTTGATAACGCCAATTTATCTTCGGGACACTGACACTCAACACAATTATACTGCTTCTAATTTAGTGATGATGAATCTTGTCAGGGCTCGGTTTTTATTTTCGGAAGGAACTAATCAATCATTCTTATTGACATGTCATTTAGATCTTTTTGCTATATAAGTTTCATTATTAGGGACATTTTCAAGGACATTTTAAAATTAAGTACGAAACAGTAATTTATTACTAACTTTATTTACTAAATTTTTAGAAAAAACTGTAGAAGATTTTAAAATAGCATCCTTTAATTTTTCAAGAATACAAATTTATTTTAAAAATTTTAAACAAAATATAGATTTTTAAAGATTTCATACTAAAAATGTAGAAGCTTCTTTAAGAATTTTGAAAGATATCAATCAAGACAATAAAAAAAATTTCTGAAGATTGATGGCAAAATTTGAAATAATTTTTTGTTGTAATAAATTTATTTCTAAATAATATTTAGGAAGATTTAAAAACATTCTAAACAATTTCCAAAATCATAAAAAAATGCTCTGGAAGATTTTAAAGCAATCTTGACAGGTCTGTATAATTTTTTCAACAAGGAAAAATTCTAATCATTTCGAAAGATATCTAGAACTTTCAAAAAAATTTTTAAAGAAAATTCGGAATGAGAAAAAAATTAAGCGAAATGTAGATTTTCAAAGATGTTGAAATAAAATTTAGGAGTCCTAGAAAGATTTTAAAATGTTTCAAGGCAATAAAATATTTTTCTTATAATTCTTGGGAATATTTAAAGTGATTCTCTATTTAAAAAAATTAAATATTGTGCAAAAAGATCCTTAAAAATTACAACATTTTTCCTAAATTGTTGAAAAAAATTCAAAGGATTTTAATACAATTCAAAGAATATTTCGAGTCATTCTAAAAAATATTTAGGAATTATTTAAGTTTTGAAGAGAATAAAAATATTTGAAAATTTTTTTTTAAATAAAATTTCTGACTTTTATTTAAATTATAAAAATAATGGAATATTCCTACATTACAGGATGTTCTCTCGACATTTTAAAATCATTTCTCAGAAAACGTGAAACCTTATTGTTGCCTAGAATTAGCGTGGCTTGGCCTAGTTTGTAATAAGCACACCGTTTCCAGCACTGTCTAATTTTTGTCCAATTATGATAATTCTGGTGGTTTCTGGAACATGTTCAAAAACAGATTTTTTTATATTTTTTTTAAAACGCTAAAATTTAGTAGTCTTGCGATAAGCTGTTTTTAAATTACAATTGGTAAAATAAGAAGTTCTATTAATTTTGCAATGTTTAAAGTTTAAAAAATACTGATTTAGGAAAGCAATATTTTAAAGCGTTTTAATTTGACGAATTTGAAATATCACAAATTTCGTACCTAACAAATATTCCTTTATTCTCTTGCAGGAAATGGCCTTGCAAGCTATTTTGTTTATTTAATATTAAAATTTTAACGTCAGCAATTTATTTACATAATATTATGTTTTTAATCAAAAACAGAATTTTATATAAAAATTTGCTCATTAAAAGTGAAATTGCTTCATAAAAGTTAACCAACGGCTTTTTAAAAAGTAAATTGTCATATATAAAAAATTACTTTAAGTTATAAAAGAAAATCATCATAGATGATGAAAATTATTATTGATGATGACAACGATTATTGTCGATGATGATAAAGATTATTGCTGATGATTATGAAGATTATTATTGATGATAATAAATATTATTGTTGAATAATAAAGACTTTTGTCCATAATAATGAAAATTATTGACAATGATTTCCTACCAAACAAATACCAATCTAATCTTTCAATGAAAAAATATATATTAGATTCTCAGAGGTCTACTCCCCTTGCCATTTTCCTATAACAATGAAATGAGAAAACTACGCAACAGGCCAAATTTATAAGAATATTTCTCCTAGGATTGAGTAAATTGGTACCAGTGATAAATTATTGTAGATAATTATAGAGATTATTGTTAAAAATGATTAGGATTATTGTCACTGTAGATAATGTGTAAGATTATCATTGATGATGATGAATATTTTTATCGATGATGGTGGAGATTATTATAGATGATTATGGAGATCATTTTTGAAAATGATTAAAATTATTTTTCATATCAACGATAATGGAGATGTTAATAAAGATTATTGTCAATGGCAATAAAAATTATTAATGAAGATGAGGATGATGATTAAGTTTATTATCGATGATAATTAATATTGCTGTCGATGATGATGGACATTATTGTCGATGTTGATGAAGATTATTGTTGATTATTATAAATATTTTTTTCTACACTGATAAAGATTATTGTTGATGATAATCAAAGTTATTTTTGGTACTGATTATGATGAAGGTTATTGTCGGTGATGATTATCATCGCAGATGATGGAGATTATTGCCGATGATGATGAAGATTACTGTCAATCATGACAAACACTATTATCGGTAATGATAAAAAATATTATCAATGATGAGAGAGATTTTTGTCGATGACGATAAATATAATTGTAAATGATGATAAAGATTATCATTTATGATAAAGATTATTATGATGCTGATAAAGATTATTATTGATGATGATCAAGATTACTGTCGATAATGATTAGGATTATTGTTGGTGCTGACTATGATCATGACAATTGTCGAAGATGATGGAGATTATTATTGATGATCAAAATGATAAAGATTATTATTGATGAAGATGACCAAGATTATTTTTGAGATGATGAAGATTATTATTAACGGTGATGATATAGATTATTGTCGATGATAATCAATATTATTGTCAATGATGATGATGAATATTTTTGTCGATGACGAAGATTATTGTTGATGATGATAGAGATTATTGACGATAATGATAAATATTAATGTTGTTGATGATGAATATTTTCGTCGATGATGACGAAGATTATTGTTGATGATGATAGAGATTATTGTCAATAATGATAAATATTATTGTTGTTAAGGAATATTTTTGTTGATGATGACGAAAACTATTGTTGATGATGATAGAAATTATTGCCGATGATGATGAAGATGATTGTCGATGATAATGTAGACTTTTTTCGACTTTAATAAAGAGTGGTGGCGATGATCATAAAGATTATTATCGATAATGAACGATAAAATATTGATGGATTTCATAGTCGATAATGATAAAGGTTTTTGTTGATAATTATGCAAATTATTGTGGATGCTGATAAAGATTATTATAGCTGATGATGGAGATTTTTGGCGATGATAATAAAGATTAAAAGTCGAGCATGATAAAGATAATTATCGGTAATAAAGCTTATTGTCAATGATGGTGAAATTTTTTACCAATAATGATGCAGATTATTGCTTGTGACGATGAAGATTATTGTCGCTGATGATGGAGATTATTATTGATGGTGATAATAATAATTATTATTGATAATAAGCAATATTGTTTTTGATGATGATGAAGATTATTGTCGATGCTTATAAAGATTATTGTCGATAGTTATGAAGATTATTGTTGATGATAGTAAATATTTTTGCCAATGATGACGAAGATTATTGTTGATGATAATGGAGATTCTCGTCAATGATAATGCAGATTATTGTCGATGATGATGGAGATTATTGTCGATGATAATGAAGATTATTGCTGATGGCGATAAAAAATTTCATCGATGATAAACAAGGTTATTGTCAAAAATCCTTCTCAAATCTTTTACAGGAAATCATTTCGCAAACTATTTTGATTATTCAATATAAAGATTCCTAAATCAAATTATAAAAAATAAATTTTAAAATAAATATTTACTTACAAATAATAAAATTGTTTCAATGAAGGAAATCGAATAGCTTTTTTAATATAAATATCTAAAAATACCCTTGAATTAGGAAAAAAAAATATTGTTGATGATAATAAACATTTTTGTCAATGATGAAAAAGTTTATTGTCGATGATGATGATGTAGAATATTGTCGATAAAGATAAAAATTGTGTTTGATGATAATTAATTTTCTTGTCGGTAATGCTTGCGATTATCGTCGACGTCGATAATGATTAAGCTTATTATGGATGATGATGGAGATTATTGTCAATGATAATGAAGAATATTCTCAATGATGATAGAGATTTTTGTCGATAACAATAAAGTTTATTATCGATAATGATAAAGGTTATAGTCGATCATAATGAAGATTACTATCGATGACAACAAAGATTGTTGTCGATGTTAATGAAGACTGTTGTTAATGATGATGAAAAGTATTATTGATAATGATCGAGATCATTATTAATGATGATGAAGTTCATTGTCAATGATAATGAAGATTATTGTCGATGATGATGAAAATTATTGTTGATGACGATTGGGATTATTGTCGGTGATGATAGAGATTATTGCCGGTGACGATGCAGGACATGATTGCCGAAGATGATGAAGATTACAGTCGATCATAATAAGGGTTATTATCGAAGATGATGAAGATTATTATCAATGATGATGGAGATTTTTTTTGATGACGATAAGGTTTGTTGGCAATGATGATAAAGATTATTGTTGATGGTGGTGATGATGATGATAATTATTAGCGATGGTCATGGGGATTATAGTTGTTGACGATGAAGATCATTGTCCATGATAATAAAAATTATTGTTGATAATCATTAAGATTATTATCAAAGATGATCAAAATTATTGTCGATGAGGATGGAGAATATGGTCAATATTGATAAAAATTATTGTCAATGATGAAAACTATTGTCGATGACGATAAAGATTATTGCCGATAACGACGAAGATTACTGTTAATGATTATAAAGATCATCATCAATGATAACTAAGGTTAATGTCGATGATAATTAAGATTATTGTTGGTCTCAATTATGATGAGGGTAATTGTTGATAATTAAAAATATTGTTGATGATGATAAATATTTTTAACGATGATAATCAATATTATTGTCGATGATGATTCAGATTATTGTCGATGATGATAAAGATTATGGGTAACGATGACGGAGATTATTGTCGATGATGATGTAGAAAGTTTTTGATGATGATAAAGATTATTATCGATGATAATCAAGATTCTTGTCATTGATGTTTACAATTACTGCCGTTGTCGATAATGATGAAGATTTTTGTTGATAAGGATAAAAATTATTGTTGATGATAAGAAACATTATTATCGCTGATGATGAAGATTATTGTCCTTGATGATGAAGATTATTGGCGATCATGATAATGATTATTATTTATAATTAGGCTTATTATCGATGATGACCAAGGTAATAGTCGATGATAATAGAGATTATTGTCGATGGTGATAAAGATTATTGTCGATGCTGATGAAGATTATAGTCGTTGACGATGAAGACAATTGCTTATGATGATGATGCCTATTTTTAATGATGATACAAATAATTATCGATGACGATCAAGATTATTGTCAATGATGATGGAGATTATTGTCGATTATATGAAAAATTATTGTCGATTATGATGAAAATTTTTGTCCATGACGATTGAAATTATTGTCGATGATGATTGAGTTTATTTTCGGTAATAATGTATATTATTGTCGATCATGATGAAGATAATTATCGACAATTGAGCTTATTATCGGTGATGATAAAGATTATTATCGATGATTATGAAGATTATTGTCGAGGACTATAAGTATCTATTGTTGATGATGATGAAGATTATTATCGATAATGATTAGGATTATTGTCGAGGACGATAAATATTATTGTCAATGATGATAAAGATTATTGTCAATAATGATAAAGATTATTATTGCAGATGATAAAGATTATTACCAATGATGATGAAAATTACTGCCAATCATGATAAGGATCATTATCGATGATGAAGCTTATTATTGATGATGATAAAGATTATTATCAATGATGATAGAGATTTTCGTTAATAACGATCAAGTTTGTTGTCGATAATGATAAAGATTATTTTTGATGGTGATGATGATTATTATCAATGGTGATGCAGATTGTAGTTATTGATGATGAAGATTATTGTCCATGAGAATGAAAATTGTTGTTGATGATGACGAAGGTTATTATCAGTGATGATTGAAATGTTTGTCGCTAAAGATGAAGTTTAGTGTCAATCATGGTAAAGATTATTGTTGATGACGAGGAAAATTATTGGTGATGTCCATGGAGATAGTTGTCGATAATGATTTCGATGGTGATAAAAATTATTATCAATGATAACTAAGGTTATTGTCCATGATGATAAAGATTATTATCAATGATAATTAAGGTCATTGTCGATAATAATTAGGATTATTGTTGGTGTCAATTATAATGAGGATAATTGTTAATATTCAAATTTTTATAAATAAATCCTACTTTATTCTTTCACAAAAGATGGCGTCGCAAACTATTCGGATTGTCAAATACTAATATTTTAACGTCAGCAAATAAAAAACAGAGTTTTATATAAAACATTGACTATGAATAATAGAATTGCTTCAATAAGAAGAATCGATTAGCTGTTTTCATAATAAATTTCCATATCCCTGCTGCTAAAAAACTTAATATTATCAACTTGCGAATTTAATTTGTTTAAAAACACACCTAATTTGTTATCGTCTTTACAAGCCGTAGGGAAAAATATATATTATAGTCTCAGGGATCTATTCTATATGCCTTTTTCTAAGGACATCAGAATGTGCAAACTACGCTAAAGACCAAATTGACAAGAAATTTTCCACCAGAATCGAGTCATTTGCTACGAACGATAAACCTCCGACCCGTCAACAGGAATTATTGATTACACCTCCAAGGCTTTGATCGAAAAAAAGTTACTCGTTAAATCTGAAATGGAAGACTACAATTTTTCACTATCTCATTATATGAAAATGCTGCTAAGCTTTTGAATTGAAATGATGTCGATTCGGTCTGTCTTATTTTTGCCCAATTATTATAATTCTCTTTTTTTTGGAACGTGTTAAAATAATAACACATTTTGTTATTCTTTTCGTAACACTAGGATTTGAAACTCTTCTCATAAAATGTTTTTAAATTTCGAATTGTAAATTTAGGAGTTCTATTGATCTAAGAACATAAATCAAAGTAGGCAAAAAAAAGTTTCTTTGTTTCAAAGAAATTTTTTGATCCAAAGAAATGGTGTTACTTTTTAATTAAAATTTCTTTCTAATTTAACATGATTTTCCTCATTTTGGAGACATTTGTGGTTCAATGAAAAAAATTGAATCAAAGAAACAGGTTCTTTTATTCAAGACCAATATTTTTCTGAGTGTTCTTAAAATTTAATCTTGAGTTCTATTATTCTAGAGAAAATCAGAAAAGCAATAGCGTCTAAATTCAATTTTTCTTTGATGGCTTTAAATCAAATAAAAACAATGGAAGCTATCTTAATACAGTAAAATTTGTCGATGATAATGAAGATTATTGTTGATGATAATGATTATTGTTGATGGTGATGATGAAGACCATTATCGATGTTAATCAAGATTATTGTTGATAATGATTAGAATTATTGTTAGTGTCGATGACGATGAAGATTACTATCAACGATGATTAGGATCAGTGTCGATAATTATTGAGATTATTGTTGATGATTTGAGTATTATCATTATTGATGACAAGAATTACTTTCGATAATGATAAAGCTTATTACTGATAATGAAGGAGATCATTACTGATGATGATAGAGATTGCTGTCGGTAATGATCAATATTAACGTCAGTGTCCATGATAACGAAGATTAATTTCGATGATGATAAAGATTAATTTTGATAACGATAAAGATCATTGTCGTTGATGCGCCATACAATCCAAACAGCAATTTATGAACTTTAACATTCAACCAACGAGATAGCACCTTGTTATTTGGAAACATCGATTTATTCGTATTTAAATTTATACTATTTTGCATCAAAATTTCTAAACATTTGTTACAAAATTCTTATTAGAATATATCGTGATTTATTTGAAGATTGATTAAGTATCTGTGTAGCGTTCGTGCTGGACAGTTATTATCACACTTCATGCAATCGTTGCAGCTCAATATATTACATCAATTTATTGTTGAAATTTTTCATCTTTAAGTAACAGTAGCAACACATTTTAAAGCTTCTTGTGTCGGAAAGTACTTAAGCCGTTCAGCTTTGTGACCAGCGAATCGTAAATCATTGGATTTACCGACCATAACACCTGCTGGAGCGTCAAACCGAGAAACTGTCGGCATCAAGCCACTAGCAATATATATAGCACATTTGCTCGAAACACACTCTACTAACTGTTTTAGAAAATTGTTTATAATAATACTAAAAAATAGGAATCAGATCTAATTTCACATAAATAAAGTAATGTTAACATTGTTGTCTACAAAATATAGTAGTAATAATAATCAGATTGTGTAGGCGATTTAGGAGACCATAAGGCTAGTTATTGTCCATCGCAAGTGACTTTATTCACCACTTGTAAACGTTTTTCTTTTTGTTAAAAACTTTGGAAACTCCCAACATCATCAAAAAGTTAGCGAGTGACCTATAGAGAAGACTAAAATTTGTTTTTCGCATTGTAGACTATACGCCAGAACTTAAAAACTTAATTTTTTTTCAAAAAGTTTTTCGAAGGTTTCATAGTCCAAATAATGAAACCCAGCAGTTCAGATGTTAAAATTATAATTTGTTCAGAAAAGAGAGGGTTTAAGGATATAAATTTAAGATACCGCTGATGGTTTTTCAAAGGCCTCATTGCTCTAATAATGATTAAAGCTAGTAGTCCAGGTATCAAAATACATTTTCCTTAGTGTAATTGTTGTCAAAAATGGAATTAAGGATATCCTGATGGGTTTTAGAAAGCCTTGTTTAATAATGAAGCCACAGTCCAGGTGTTGGAAATATATCTTCCTCGAGATGTTTGGTATCAAAAATAAAAGTTTTTGATATCCTAGTGGTTTTCAGGATGTCTTGTCGTTCTAATAGTTGAAGCTGGTGGTCCAATTATTGAAAATACATCTTCCTCGATAAAGTTAGATTGAGAACTAAAGTTCAAGATACTTTGATGGCTTTCACATGAACTTGTGGTTCAATTAATTAAACCCGGTAGTCCAGGTGTAGAAAGTACATCTTCCTAGGGAAGGTTAAATTGAAAACTGAAGTTTTATTTATCCTGATGGGCTTTTAGAAGGTTAAGTCGTCCTAATAATTCAATCATGTAGTCTAGGTATTAAAATACATCTTTCTCAGGGAAATTGTGTTAAAAACTGAAATTTAAGATACCGCATATAGGTTTTAAAAGGTCTCGACCTTTTAATAATCAAAGCAGGTAGTGTAGATGTTGCATACATCTTTCTCATGAATGTTGGGTTTAGGACTAAAATTTAAGAGATACCGCGGATGCTTTGTCAAAGGTTTCAGCATTCTAACAATAATCAAACATGGTAGTCCACGGTTTGAAAATGAATCTTTCTTCGGGAACTTAGATTTAGATCTGAAATTTCAGATACCTTAGTGGTTTTTAGAAGGTCTCGCCATTCTGATGATTAAACCAGGCAATTTATGTCTTAAAATACATATTCTTCAGAAAAGTTTGGTAGATAACTACAATTTGAGGTACTGCGGATGGTTTTTGAAAGGTCTCAGAAAACAGGCAATAATTAAACCTGGTGGTACAGATGTAGCAATTTCATCTTTTTCAGGAAATATGGTTTCTGTTAGGTCTCATCGATCTCATAGTCAATTTGGTAGTCCATGTGCCTAACATGCATCTTTGTCAGAAAAGTTAGGCTGGGAAATACAATTCAGGATACAAGACCTTAGTTTTTTGAAGGTCTCATCGTTCTAATAATTAAACAAGTAGTTTAGGTGTTAAAAATACATCTGTCTCGAAGAGGATGTGTCAAGTATTGAAACTTAAGATACCGCGGATGGGTTTTCAAAGATCCTAGCATTGTCACAATAACAAAACCTGGTAGTCCAGGTATTGAAAATACATCTTTCTTAAAATGTTTGGTTGAGAACTGAAATTTGAGATACCTGTATGGTTTTTGAAAGGCCTCATTGTTTTAATAATTAATCCTGGTAATCCAAGTGTTGGAAATGCATCTTCCTCGGGAATTTCAATATCTATAACAGTTTTTGAGATATTCTAAAAAAACTATAAAAAAAGTGATAAAAATGAACTAAAACTTCAGTGCTCTGTAATTTAGGACATATTTACTTTTTTTAAATAAAGAATACGTAGATTTGCTTGTTACTTTATGAGAAAAAATTATCTGAAAAGAACTTTAATTCGGATTATTCGTTTCTGAAATATCTTGAAAAATTTTGTAACCTTTTTTCCAATTTCCGAAAACTTGTACTAAACGCTGTACTGGGCATCAGATCTTCATTCATCCATACTAAAATATTCGACGTTTGCTTAAACGAACATGTTTTTTGATCGAATCGTCTTATATTTCACAACTGCATAAAATTCAGAAACAGATAACAATGTCAGTGAGTGTCTTATATTTTAGAACTGCATGAAATTCAGAAACATATGGCAATGTGCGTAGTCGTCTTATGTTTTAGAACTGCATAAATTTCAGAAACGAATAAAATATGAGCGATCGTTTTATATTTCACAACTGCATGTAATTCAGAAACAAATTACAATATGAGTGAGCGTCTCATGTTTTAGAACTGCATGAAATTAAAAAAAAAATGACAATGTGAGTGATCGTCTTATGTTTTAGAACTGCATGAAATTCAGAAACAAATAACAATGTACGTGATCGTCTTATATTGTAGAACTGTATGAAATTCATAAACAAGTGACATAAGACCATCACGCAGATTGGCATTTCTTTCTTAATTTTATGCAGTTTTAAAACATAAGACGCTCACTCATATTATAATTTGTTTCTGAATTCCATGCAGTTCTAAAACATAAGACAATCACGCACATTGTCATTTGTTTCTGAATTGCATCCAGTTCTAAAACATAAGATACTCACTCACATTGTTATTTGTTTCTGGATTTCATGCAGTTGTAAAATATTAAACAATCGCTTATATTGTAATTTATTTCTGAATTCCATGCAGTTCTAAGACATAAGACAATCACGCACATTGTCATTTGTTTCTGAATTGCATGCAGTTCTAAAATATAAGATACTCACTCACATTGTTATTTGTTTCTGGATTTCATGCAGTTGTGAGATATAAGACGATCGCTCATATTTAATTCGTTTCTGTCATTCATGCAGTTCTAAAACATGAGACTTCATTTTAGCATTGATTATTTCATTACTTATTTTGCAATAATCTTTGTATGTAGTAATTTAAGGCTGAAACCATTAGCGGTGTGCAAAAAATAATAACCCGACCTGCGCGTGTTGGGTCGGGTCTTGTGCAGGTCGGGCTGGGTCGGGACGGGTTTGCGGGTTGTCGAATTTGCAGGTCGGCCCGCAGATCCGCAGTCAAGCCGACAACCCGCATTCAACCCGCATTTTAGATTTTGAAATTATTTGAAAATTTATCGAAGTTTTGAACATTTTTAGAAATTTATGAAAATTTTGAAAATTTTACAAATTTATGAAAATTTTAGAAATGTATGAAAATTTTAGAAGTCTTATTAAAATTTTGAAAATTTTTTGAGAATTATTAAAATTTTGACAACAGTAGTAATTCATCAAAATTTAAACATTTTTTGAAATTTATCAAAAATTTAAAATTTTTTTTTAATTTTGGAAAATTTTGATAAATTTACAAAATTTTAATAAATTTTGATAATTTTCTGAAATCTTGCGTTTGCGTGTTGAATGCGGGTTGGCAAGCTGAATGCGGGTTGTCGGGTTGAATGCGGGTTGTCGGGTTGTATGCGAGTTTGCGGCCTAAATGCTGGTTGACGGGTTGCTTGTGGGTCTGCGAGCCAACCCGCTAACCCAACAACCCGCAAGCCCGACCTGACCCGACCCTATCCGCATCAATTTTGCACACCCTTAGAAACCATAAATATTAGTGTTAGAAGGCTAGTTAATGAAACTAGGCCTGTCTTTTCAGATCACGAAAAATGTAACAAAGGAAAAACTGGTTAGAAAATTTCTTTAAAACAGATGTAAATTTTCGTGACAACCAATTTATTTTGACTCATGGTGTCTCAATACGTCAAGAAATGACAAAAACTAGGTAGGTACAAATTTACATAATTATAATACCTTCCATTATAGATGATGAGAATGTACAAATTCTAAATTCACAGCCAAATTATGGGTGCTATCAAAAATGGTTTAGGACAATTTTATAGGTCTTTCTAATGCGAGAAACTTTGCTGTTTGATCTTTTATTGTATTCTTTGCTGAAAAGCTATAAATTTGAATCGTTTAGCTTCTTGTGGATTTTTCCACGTTAAAAAAAACTATTATCCCTATAAAAAAACGGTTAAAGGTATTTTGTAGTACTTCTGGAATGTAATAATTTTGTTTGTAGACTATTTATCATATTCAGTGTGATTCCGTGGAAAAATTGAATTTTTAATTTTCTTATTTTCATTTTTCATATCTGAAACCGTAAATATTGTTGTCAGAAGACTAGCTAACGAACTTGACCCTTCTTTTTTTGAATACAAAAGATTGTACTAAAGGAAATTTTGAATAAAATATTTGTTCGAAAGTATTCGTGCCGTGTCATCATATATGATGAGAATGTAATAATAACAATATATTTTTAAACAGAGTGTGAAGAGGATAGAGAATGATTGAGACACGGATTGAAAATCATAGATTGAAACGAATAAGCAAATAATTGTTTACATTATTGATTGAGAGAAATAGAGGATAATTAGTACGAATACACATTTTTTCCGGGATAGGTGATGGGGAAAAATAAAGCTGCTGATGGATGGGCAACGGTATAGAGTAGGATTGAAAATCATAGATTAAAACGAATAGTCAGTACTGTTTTAGAGAAAGGGTGAAATAGGATAAAAAACGATTATAATGAATGCGTTTTCTAGTCGTAACTGACGATGGAATAAATGCAAATGACACACTGATAGGTAGGGATAAAATCGTGGATAAAGAAGGAAGGATTAAAATGCATGAGTATAGAAACTAATTGAGAAACGTTAAAACGGATAAGTAATTCTTAAAAAGCGATTGATTTCTCTGATAAAATAATGATTAGCGAGGATAGATGAATACTCTATGTATTCAAACGAATATGTGAGTACAGAAGGGGTATTCAAACGAATGTCTATGGATAGGATATTGTGCTGTCAGTGTGGAAAGTAGGCAATTGCACACGAATGTGATGTTTGCTTTACAAGCCAGAGGCGAACGGAACGGAAGTTGTAGGCATTTATTTCTACATCGCTTGCTAATCTAGTGATTTTTGTAGCAAAATAAGTTTCAGAGAAAATGAAATATTATCAATGGCAGATGAAGAGGTTTAGTTGAATACCTATCGGGTACTCAGATGGAGATTTTTAATCACAGTGATACTCCCAAATTCCAGAATAAAAACAGGAGTGAGGTTCTGAATTAGACTTTATACTCGGAAGAACTGAGTAGCAGGATAGTGGGCTGAAAGTCTTCGATAAGGAGTCTCTCTCAGACTACGAATATATTTTGTTTCAGTTAGCCCTACGAAAACCGGCGGTTTCAAAGTCAGAAATCTTAAAAACACACTTTTGGACTATGACGGCTAGTTCAAGTCAGCATTTGTAATCTAAAGGAGAAAACTTAGGATGTCTCAGAAGCTTGATTTATTTTTCCCCAGTCGCGAAAAAAGGAAAGAAACACTTACACTGCAATCTTCCAAGACACTTGTCGGCTATTACTACTATAAGTTAGCGGAATATGAGAAGTTAAATTTTACAAGAAAATGATATTTGCACTTGATTCGAATCTCACGCCGGACGCACCATTAATTTCGTGATCTAGATCAATATTGATTCTAGCTTAACACATGTCATGGTTTTTTTTCGAAAGTCATAATTTTCTGGCGAGCACCTTTTTTTTCAATTTATCGCACCAAAAGCAAAATCTAGCCTACCCTAAATTAGCTTGCCAAGAGAAGTCAATCCGTACTTTGGTTATTTTTAACGATAATTTTCCCGATCTTATAAAATTCTGCAGAAGATTAACGAATGAGTGTCGACTTCCAGGCAACCAGAAAGAGATGGCTCGAAGCGTCTTATCCGACAATACGAGTGCGGTATTCTGCCGGATCGAATAAGGGCACATAAAATTATTTCGGCAGGAGTGGGACGACATCTGAAGGCTTTCTGAAACATTTTCGAATTTCAATTTTTAAAGACTATATCTGGATGTAGAAATTCATTTCGCACCTTTTTCCACAGGCAAAAAGTTGTAGCTTTTTTAGTTTTCTAATTAAAACCAGAAAGCTGACTTTTTTGGAAAACTCAATTTTAATTCGTTTTTCACTTCAACTCGTGCTCAGTCAGTTAGTTTCGAAATTTTTTAATAACGTTTATCGAGCGAATTTTGAGCAACAAAAAACTTCCAGCGAGAAAGTTGTTAACAACAGTACAAAGAAGTTTTCTTGAAAATTTTAGCTCAATTAAACTGATATTTAAGAAATTATTATTGTCTCAAATCGCTAGCGGCTAGTCGACTCGCGCGTGGACTTTAGCGAGAGTCTCAGATCCGATTCTTGATACAAGTTCACCGGTGCCGATAATAAGAACTAATCAAGAAATCAGGTAATATCAAAGTATTGCGAATAAATAAATGAATAACATTGCATAATGTGAAATAATTCATTTATTTCATATTCTGTACCATATAATTGTTCTTTTTTGAGACAAAATTGACAAAAGCACATAATCTCTAAAAATTCGCCGATATTGGAAGTTGGACATAAACTTATTTTAATTTGAAATCTTTACTGATTTTCAATCAAATTTCACTGATTTAAATTTAGAGTAAAATATTTTACATTTTTTAATTGATATTTGTACTGAGAAAACTATTGCTGTTACTTTTATGACTCAGTCTATTCCGTACTGATTTTTATCTACATTTTTATTATTACAATATGAACCAAAAACAAGTGAACTTTCTCAATCTTTCACTTTTTTCAATTCCACAAATCTGAAGCATTGCAAAATTCGCGGAATTAGAAATACGGTGAATATCAACTATTGGATGTTTATGTTTTGTTTTACTTTTGTACAGTTTGTCTCACAAATAGAACCATTCTATTGCACGCAATATGAAGTGAATATATTATTTTACATTATGCAGTATTACTTATTGATATATTCATAATATTTTGATATTACTTGCTTTCTTGATTAGCTTTTATTTTTGGCACCGGTGAACTTGTATTAAGAATCGGATCTGAGACTCTTGTTACAGTCCGCGCGCGAGTCGTCTAGCCGCAACCGACTTGAGACATTAATAGTTTTTTGAATATCAGTTCAATTGGGATAAAATTGTCCAGAAAACTTCTTCATACTGTTGTTAGCAACTTTCTTGATGGAAGTTTTTTGTTGCTCAAAATTCGCTCGATAAACGAAACGTTGAAAGTTGAAAAAATTCCGATATGCGTCAAGCATCAGAAAAAAATTATTAACAATTCTCTTTAAATAATTTTTTTAATTTCTTGTATGCTATTAGTCAACAGAAATTTTTAAATATATTCCTGGAAAATTTTATCAACAAATTTTTTAAACTGACTGCCTGAGCACGAGTTGAAGTGAAAAACGAATTAAAATCGATTTTACCAAAAAAGTCAGTTTTTCGTTTTTAATTAGAAAACTAAAAAAGCTACAACTTTTTGCCTAGGGGGAAAAAGATGTGAAATGAAATTCTACATCTTGATATAGTCTTTAATAATTAAAATCCGAAAATGTTTCATAAAGCCTCCAAGGGTCTTTCCCACTCCTGGCGAAATAATCTTATGTGCCCTTATTCGATCCGGCAGCTCAAATGCTGAATACCAGTACGTTAACGTAACGATACAGATATAATGTTTACAAAAAGAATGTTCGAGCAACCGACGGTTTGTGACTCGGTATTTACCAAAGTTCAATTTCGTCGTTACGGTTGTACCCCACGGTACGTAGGCGTCACCCATTCATAAATTCCATGTCAATCTTATATTAGTTCGTGATACAGTAATTCAGGAAAACGTATAGAAGTCCAATTTTCAGGTTTCAGTGAACTTGAACCGACCAAAAGGATAAATGCTGAAGCCAGGAGAGGGAGAAGGCCGACTAGCATTTCACCTCAAAGATCGTTAATATCAAATAGATGGAATAGGCTTTTGGGCCCTTCTATCCCTCTTAATCAGCGAATATGGATGGCGTCTACCCTATGCTTTCACAAAAGGGCATGGATGCGTTCTGCTTTTACTGGCCATATTATTTAGGGCAAGCATTGCCCTTAGGCACATGCCATCGGCATGGAAGGACGGCAGAGTGGTCTTCGTTCCCAAACCTAGGAAGAAGGGCTGCACTACTGCTAAATATTTCCT
>JAUELO010000316.1:2476601-2492498 GCA_032357855.1 Amphibolips quercusostensackenii
TTGAATATTGGCTATAATTTGTATAATGAAAATGTATTCATATTCAAAATACCCCTATTCCTGTTACATAATTTTTTAAATGTTTCTGATGTTGTGAAATAAGTAAATTTAATTTTCAAAAATATATGTACATATGCTTTTATTTTTTCTGGAATTAGTTTGAAAGTTTATTATTAATTCAAATTTTCAGAAAACTATTAGGTAAAAATTATTTCAATGATTTAATTGAGATAATTATTCAATGCTTTTTATGTTCTGAACTAATTATTTAATTATTAGCTAAATAATTTTTTTTTCACAATTTCAAACTACGTGAAGATTCAGTTTCAATTGTTTTCTACTAAATAACATAAATTTATTATTTACTTTAAGGTTATGTAATTAAATATTTCATTAAAATTATATAATTTTGTTAATGTTTGTGATGTTGGGAAATGATTTCCTGAATTTAATTTTCCAAATTATATAGACATATGTTAAATTTTTCTTGGAATTAGTATAAAAGGTTAATTATTTACTCAAATTTTCAGAAATGCAATTGAAATTTTTTTAAATATATAAATTGAAAATTATTTGAATTAAATATATTTTTTCTGATCATTTATCTCCTTTAATTCCTTGTATTATTTAAATTTTTCAATAAAAAAAGGTTGAAACTTATTTTATTATTAACATTTATTACCATTATATTATTATTAATTTATTCTTTTAAAAATTTAATTTTCTGGAATCATTTAAAGATATTATTAATAAATAAAGTATTTATCAATGAAAGTTAAAGTTAAAAAAAATTCTAAGTACAAATTATTTGAATGTTTTCATTAAACAATAGTTTGATTCTTTTATGTTGTGAACTCATTACTTAATTATTAACTGATTATATGAAAACTTATATTTTCTGGAATTAGTTCAAAAGGTTATCAATAAATCAAATTTTTATAAATGAAAGATAAAAACAATTATAAAGTAAAAATTATTTGAATGTTTTGATGGACTTTATAGTTTAATGCTTCTTTCTTTGCAAAATGATGAATCAATTATTAGCTAAATGATTTTTTACAATATTACGTTATATAAAGTTTGAAATTTAGTTTTTACAAAATCAAGTAACATAAATTTATTAATTACTGGAAGGTTATGTAATCCAATATTGGATATAATTTGCATAATAAGGGTTTATTCATATTTAAAATACCCCTATTCTACTTATATATAATTTTTTAAACGTGTCTGATACTATAAAATGGGTATCTGAATTTAATTTTTAAAATTTTATATAAATATGTTTTAATTCTTTCTGAAATTAGCATAAAAGGTTACTAATAAATCAGATACTTAGAAATAAAAGTAAAAATTTAAAAAAAAGTGAAGTGAAAGTTATTTCAAGGTTTGAATTTATAGATTAATGCTTAAATCAATATCTGAATTCAATTTTCAAAATTGCATCCAAATATTATGTTTTAATTTTTTTTAAATTAGTATGAAAGTTTATTGATAATTCAAATTATCAGAAATAAAATTTAAAGAAAAATTGATCTGAATGTTTCAATGAAAATAAGTGTTCAATCCTCTTTATGTTGTGCACTGATTAAAAATTGACTTATAAATTTTTTCACAATATTAAATTGCATAAAGATTTAATTTAAATTTTTCTCTATTGAGTAACATAAATTTTATATTTACTTTAAGGTTATATAATTGAATATTGGCTATAATTGGGATAAGTAAAGTTTATCTATATTTAAAATACCGTCATTCCAATTATGTAATTTTTACCACTGTTTTTGATGTTATGAAAGAAGTCTCTGAATACAGATTTCAAAATTATATGTAAATCTGATTTGAGTTTTTTTTAAATTAGTTGAAAATTTTATGTATAATTTAAATTTTCATTAAAATATAAAGTAGAAATTATTTAAAAGTTTCATTAAAAATAATTGTTAATTAATTTCTATGTTGTAAACTGGTTTATTTTTCTCGTAATATTTAACTGCACAAAAATTGAATTTTTATTTTTTTGCTTATGTAACATAAATTGGTCATTTACATTAACATTGTGTAATTTAATATTGGCTGTAATATGTATAATTAAAGTTTGCTTATATTTTAGACATAGCTTTATTACAATCATATAATCATTTTAAATTGTTGTGATTAATTATTGACTATAAAATTCCACTACATTCTTTCGTCTGTTGTTTTCCGCGCGTTATTAACATTAGGTGTCAATTCGACGCATACTTCCACATTCTTTATTATAATTCGAGAGCAAGTGATTATTTTATTATTTCATCAATTTCATTTTGAAGAAGAGATTTCAAGCTTAAATTTATCGAAGTTTGAATTTTTTTAATTAACTTTTCTAAAGCATGGAGAAGTGGTAATTAATCTACCGGTGTGATAGCCATGAAAAAAGAAGGGTATTGCCTGAATTTAATTTTCAATATTATATGTAGATTATGTTAAGATTATTTAGCAGTGTGTTTCCATACGCTGTTGTTTTTTTGAATTATTTAAAAGTTTAAAAGCAAGTAATTGTTTAATGATTTATATTTGTTCAAATAAGTATTGAATCGTAATATAATTTTTAAAATTAGAGGTAATAATGTTCCAATGATTTATCAATGTTTTTTATGCACTGATAAACAGTAATGGCCGTGAAATGAGTATTTAAAATAATTTTCAAAATTATATGCAGGTATACTTTAATTATCAAGCAATGTATTTTGATACGCTGTTATCTTTCTGATTAAATTTTTATTTTCTTAAATAAGTGTGAGTGTTTATTAAAAACTCATATTTCAAGAAAACAAAGTTCAAATAAAAAAATATAACATAAAAAGTATTCAAACATTTTAATGCAAATACATATTTAATGATTTTAATATTGTGAACTGAGCATCGGATCAGAATATAATTTTATGAAATTATAGGTAATAATGTCTTAATGATTTGCCAATGTAGTATATTGATCCCCTAATTTACAAAAATGTATGTAAAAGTTTATGGATTTATTATGGATTTATTACTACGTTGGTTGAGTCGTGCGCTTGAAACAATTAAAACATTATGTCTCGCCCTTTACTGTGTTTATAATAGTAATCGTAAATCAAATAATTCTGCGTTACACGGATTCAATGAGTACATTCTTTCAGAATCTAATTTCAGCAAGAATTTAAGTGGTCAAAATCTTGCAACTAATAATTAGTTATTCAAAAATTGCTTAAATCGTGAAAATGAACATGAAAGTTGGCGCGCGCATGCGCGCGCGTATTGCAGTCTAGTTTTCATTATATTTGATAATAATTTTTATCATGATCGACTATAATCTTTAGCATCATTAACAATAATCCCGTTTTTTGGTTAAAAATTGATTTTTCAAACAAAAAATTCATTAATTTTGTCGAAAATTTATATAACTATTTTTTATTTTTAAACTAAAATTAATAAAAGTTAGTGATATTCTTTAAAAGAAAGGATTATCTCGGTACCGAAAATTTTTTCTGAAAAGACCATCACACATTTTATAGACCTCTAAATATCCATTTTTAAAATGAGTAATTTTAGAAGCTCGTTTTGAAATAGGTAAACTCTTACTAAGAAATTAAAAATAAGAAATGACTATGGGTGGTAGACATAAATAAAAAATATATTTTTTTGTTATTACATTAATAAAAAATTCAAAGCTGATAATAAAAACAAGAAAAAAAACGATATTTTATTATTGTAAAAATACAATTTGAAGCAAGTGTCCTTGAAGTTTAGATAATCAATGTTGTATTGTATTTTGTATATTCATATATATAAAATTATTTTAAATTCGAAACTCGAATAACAATCAGAACTTTGAAAATTGGAAACTAAAGCAAACTACAGTGCAGCTTTAGCATTCAAAGTTTGAGTGCAATTTAATTCCCAGAGGAGTAATTGGTTGGATCGACTTGAGATTTAACTTTCACTTAAAACACAAAATCTATTTTATTTAAATTTTTTAAATTATTATTTCGTTTTATTTTTAAGTACAATAATTTATTTACAAATAATAATTTAAAAAATGTATTAATATAAATAAATAAAAAATGCAGGGATCGAACTTACTTTAAAGATTAAAAAAGTGTCAATAGTGGCATTAATTTTGAAAAAATAGTTGCAAAAAAGTGGATTGAATGTCTTCAGTTAATTAAATTATATTAATATAAATAATTTCTTGCTTTAGAAATGCCGGGTTAAAGTTTTGGATTAAAAACAACATTTTGCAATAATTTTTTCCTCTATTCGTTTTTTGGTTAAAAATTCAACTAATTGGTAGAAAATTCAACTGATTTCTTAACATTTTATTTTTCTAGTTAGAGATTCGTCTCTTCGGTTAAAAATTCAACTATTTTATTTCTTAGGTTAAAAATCGGTTTTATGGACTGAACTTTTATTTTTTTTATTTTTGGTTAAGAATTCATCTTTTTAATTAATAATCTTACTATTTTTTTAAATAGTTGCTTTGAATTCATTTATTTTGTTTTTATTCAACCATTCTGATAAAATAAAATTTTTGTTAAAAAATCCTTTTTTTGGTTGAGGGTTTATCTCTTGGGTTGAAAATGTTACTTTTCCGTTAAATATCCGATTTTTAGGTTAAAAATTGACATTTTTTTGTTCAAAATTTATATTTTTTGTTAAAAATTTGTTTTCTTTGGTTGAAAATTTAATCAATATGTTGAAAATTGGTTCGCTTTGTTTGGGTTCAAAATTCATGTTTTTGGATGACAATTTATTTATTTTGTTAAAAGATAATTTTATGTAAGAAATTATCTTTTTGGTTGAAAATTAAACTATTTAGTTAAAAATGCACAATTCCACACTCAAATAGTTCAATTTTGAACCAAAAATTAAAAAATTAAGATTTTTAGAAAAAAAAAATTTCTACTGAACGACAAAACTTTTTTTTGGCCAAATAGCTTATTTTTCACACCAATAAATTCATTCTCCACCAAAAATATGAATTTTTTAACCAAAAAGATTAATTTTCTACATAAAAGACGAATTTTTAACAAATTACATGAATTTTCACTCAAATAATTAAATTTTAAACTAAAAAATTATAAATTATCAAAAAAAGAGTTTATAGTTCAATTTAAAAAAAATAATAATTTTTTACCAAAGAGATTGAATTTAAATTTTAAAAAACAACGTATTTTCAACAAAATAGTTGATTTTTAACGAAAAAAAATAGTTTTTAACTAAAAAGATACATTTTTTACATAAAAGATGAATTTTTAACAAATCACATAAATTTTCACTCAAATAATTGAACTTTCAACTAAAAATTTATAAATTTTCAAGAAAAGATTTAATAGTTAAATTTTTAGAAAAAAATAATTTTCTAGCAAAAAGATTAAATTTAAACAAAAAAAAACTTATTTTCAACCAAATAGTTTCTTTTTAACGAAAAAAATAGTTTTCCACTAGAAAAATTAATTTTTTAAATAAAAGACGAATTTTTCACAAACTACATGAATTTTTACTCAATAATTGGATTTTTAACTATAAAAAAATAAATTTTCAAAATAGTTGTAAAAAAAATAGTTTTCAACTAAATAGATTAATTTTTTACATAAAAGACGAATTTTTAACAAATTACATTAATTTTCAACTTGATAAAAATTATAAATTTTTGAAAAAAGATTTAATAGTTTAATATTTAGAAAAAAATAATTTCCTACAAAAAAGATTAAATTTTAACAAAAAAAAACGTATTTACAACAAAATAGTTTTTTTTAAAGAAAAAAATAGTTTTTGACTAAAGAAATTAATTTTTTACATAAAAGACGAATTTTTAACACATTACATAAATTTTCACTTAAATCATTGAATTTTCAACCAAAAAATAATAAATTATCAAGAAAAGATTTATTAGCTGAATTATTAGAAAAAAAAATTTATACCAAAAAGATTAAATTTAAACAAAAAAAACGTATTTTCCACAAAATAGTTTTTTTTAACCAAAAAAAAATAGTTTTAACTAACAAGATTAATTTTTTACATAAAAGACTTAACAAATTACCTGAATTTTTACTTGAATAATTGAACTTTAAACTAAAAAATTATAAATTTTCAAGAAAAGATTTATTAGTTAAATTTTTAGAAGAAAAATAATTTTCTACCAAAGAGGTTAAATTTACACAGGAAAAAAGTATTTTCAACAAAATAGTGTTTTTAACGAAAAAAAATAGTTTTTAACTAAAAAGATTAATTTTTTACTTAAAAGACGAATTTTCAACAAATCACATGAATTTTCAGCTAAAAATGATTAATTTGTATACAAAAGACGAATTTTTAACTATAAAGATTTATTTTAAGTTTTATTATATTATATTAATTAATTAGCTATTTTTATTTCAATTTTATTTTATCATATTTATTATATAATATTTTTATTAGAATGATTTAATTATTTAAAAACTATAATTTTTAACCAAATCGATTATTTTTTAACGTAACAAATGAACTTTCAATTAAAAAGATTAATTTTCTACCTAAGAGACAAATTTTCAAGAAATTACTTGAATTTTCAACTAAAAAAGATATTTTTTTTTATAAATTATAAGCTTTGTATGAATTTTTAACTTAAAATTTGCAATAAAAATTAAATTTAAATAAAAATTTAATTATAAAAATAAAATAAATATATATATATATATAGATATAAAATAAATAAAAATAAAAAATTAATTAAAATGAAATTAAAATTAAAACTTGATTTTTTAACAATTCACATAAATTTTTAACAAAAATATTAATTATTTTAATTTAAATCGTATTATATTATATTTATTTTGTAATATTTTTATAATAATAATTAAATTATTTTTTTTTTAGAACTTTTAACCAAATTGTTTATTTTTTAACAAAAAGAAATGAATTTTTAATTGAAAAAATTATTTCTCTACATAAAAGATGAATTTTTACAAATTACTTAAATTTTCTACTAAAAAAGGTATCTTTTCTTTTATGAATTTTAAACTTTACATGAATTTTCAACTTTGAATTTTCATTACAAAATTTACAAGAATTCGTTACTAAAAAAGATATATTTTCAAGCGAAAATAGTATACGTGATTTTTTATTAAAAAAAGGTTTTCTGCAAAACTTCAAACGATTTTTTAAGCGAATAGTAAATTTTTAAAGCAAATAAATAAATTCTCAATTAAAACGATAAATCTAAAAAAACTTTCAACACAATCATTTATTTCTTAACAGAAAAAAATCAATTTTTAACTAAAAAAATTATATTTCTACATAAAAGACGAATTTTTAACAATTCACATAAATTTTCAACCACAAAAATTAATTATTTTCATTTCTATTGTATTATATTGATTAATTAGTTATTTAAAGTTTAATTTTATTATATTATATTTATTTTATTCTATTTTCTTACAATAAATTTGTTATTTAAAAACAAACTTCCAACCAAATCGTTTATTTTTTAAGAAAAAAAAATGAATTTAATTGAAAAGATTAATTTTCAACTTAAAATTTTCAATAAAAAATTCACAAGAATTTTCAACAAAAAAATATATATTTTCAAGCGAAAATGGAATACGTAATTTTTTTACGACTTTTCAAGCAAAAAGTAAATTTTTTAATTAAATTAATTAATTTTTAACCAAAACGATTAATTGAAAAAAAACTTCCACTAAAATAATTTATTTTTTAACGGAAAAAATAAATTTTTAACTAAAAAAATTATAGTGCTACAAAAAAGAAAATTCTTCAACAATTTACATGAATTTTAAACCAAAAATATTAATTTTCTTAACAAAAGACGAATTTTTAACAATTCGCATGGATTTTCAACTACAAAGATTAATTATTTGAATTTAAATTGTATTATATTATATTTATCTCATAATATTTTTATTATAATGATTCAGTGATTATTTACAAAAAAACTTACAGGCAAATCGTTTATTTTTTAACGTTTACAAATGAATTTTTAATTGGAAAAATTAATTTTTCACATAAAAGATGAATTTGTGACAAATTACATTAATCTTCTACCATATAATTGAATTTAAAACTAGAAAAGGATAATTAAATAAATTTATTCCTCACTAGCTCAAAATTCAATTTTTCGGTAGAAAATTCATGTATTTTGTTGAAAATAATTTTTATTTATCAGAAAATTAATTATGTTTGTTAAAAATCCAATTTATATTTCAACTTGAAATGCTAGGAATTTAAAGTATTTCATATTGCCCTTATTTTTATCGACATTCAGGGAAAGACATTAATTTCAAGCGATTTGACATTTTCGAACTGCGACTGCAAGATAAATGGAATAAAGTAATATTATTTTGACACCTCGTACAAAAACAAAAAAAAAATGATAGCCATGCCTCGTTCGAAATTCCTGCATTTGATGAACCGAATGCTGCAACCGGAAGTTTTTGTTCCGACAGTAAACTCGACGTTGGCCCAGTGCCAATCTTTCCCCCTTATATTTTTCTTTACTTTTTTTTTTAACGTAAAAGTTTTACTTTGTACTCGATTATTTAAAAAAAAAATTGTGCTAAATAAAGAACGCTATAAAATTTGATCTTGATAAACTGAGTTAATAAATTTTGTTTGGAAATTTTCTTTTTATTGTAAAAATACCCATTAGTATTTTTATTATTTTATTATTTTTCACATTTTATCATTTCACGTATTAAAATCGAAACAACTGAAAAGTAACTTTTATTTTTATTTTAGCAGGCTCCAGATAAAAATGTTCTTTTTTTAATTAAGCTCGTATTTTCGCTGGTTTATAAAAAGGGCTTTTTAATTTAACCAGTTACGATTCGATGAAAAATATCAAATTTTTGTTACTTAAATTATTAGTGCAGAAAATTGAATGTGTAGATGACAGCATTTTTATGATTGGCTTCCATTTCAGTATGTTTTTTGATATTTTTAGCTTTTAGCAGAAATAGATTTATCTTTTTTGTCAAAAAATAATTTCTTTGGTTGAAAATTCTACTTTTTCGTTGAAAATACATTTTTTTGGTTAAAAATTTATATTTTTGAATGAAAATTTAGTCATTTAGTTAGAAACTTTGATATTTTGTTGAAAAAACGTCTTTTGTTAGGTCGAAAATTAATTTTTTGACTGAAAATCTGACTATTCTATTTTTTCTTGAAAAGGCATCTTTTTTTAGTTAAAAATTTAACTATTTAAACTCTTTTGAAATTCTGATAAATTTTTAAAAATATTTGTGAAATCTTTCTGAAATATTTTTTATACGTTTAAAATCATTAAAGTTTTTAAAATATTTTTGAAATCTTTAGAAATCTTCTATAAAAATTTTAAATCGTTTAAAATCTTTTAACTGTTTTTTTTTCTTCTTAAATCCTTTGTATTGGTTTGAAGTAATTAAACTTTTTTAAATCTTTGTGAAAACTTTTTGAAAATTTTGGAAATAATTTAAAATCCTTCAAATGTATTAAATTTGTGAAATCTTTAAAATCCGATCTATTGAACCTTTTTTGCAATCTTTTAAGTATTTGTGAAATGTTTTGAAATTTTTGATATCTGGTGTACTATACTAGATTTCTGAAATTTTTTAAAATACTGATGAATTCTTTTAAATATTTGTGAAATCTTTCTGAAATCTTTTGTACAGGCTCAAAAACATTGGAATATTTATGATCTTTGTGAAATATTTCTGGATCTTGTTACAAAATTTAAAATCGTTTAAAATTTTTAAAATATTTTTTTTTCTTATTCCTTGAAATTCTTGTAATTTTTTAAAACGAAATTTTAATGAAATCTTTAAAAATTTGTTTGACATTTATCTAAAGTCTTTTGTATACGTTTAAAATTATTAAAATATTTGAAATATTTTTGAAATTTTTCAAAATCTTCTACAAAAATTTTAAATTGTTTAAAATCTTCTAATTGTTTTGCGTTTTTTTAAATCTTTAAAATTCTTTCATTTTTTAAAATATTAATAAAATTTTAATAAAGTCTTTCAAATATTTGTGAAATCTTTCTGAAATGTTTGGTTTACGTTTGAAATCATTAAAATATTTATAATCTTTTTGAAATCTTTCGAATTATTCTCAAAAATTTGAAATCGTTCAAAATCTATGAAATGTTTTTCTTCATCTTTAAAATTCTTGTATTTTTTAAAATATTAATAAAATTTTTATTAAATCTTATAAATTTTTGCGAAATCTTCCTAAAATCTTTTGCATAGGTTTAAAATCATTGAAATATTTAAAATCTTTTTTAAAACTTTCAAAATCTTCTAAGAAAATCTGAAATCTTTTCAAATCTTTAAATTTTGTTTTTATAATCCTCAAACTTCATTTATTTTCTGAAATATGAATATAATTTTTATAAAATCTTTTGAATATTTGTTAAATCTTTTGAAATATTTTGTATACGTTCAAAATCATTATAATATTTATAATCTTTGTGAAATATTCTCAAAAAATTTGAAATCGTTTAAAATTTTAGAAATGTTTTTTTTAATCTTTAAAATTCTTGTTTTTTGTTTTAAATATTAATACAATTTTAATAAAGTCTTTTAATTATTTGTAAGATATTTTTGAAATCTTCTTTTTTACGTTTGAAATCATTGAAATATTAAATATTTTAATAATGAAATGTTTCGAAATCCTCTAAAAAAAATTTGAAATCGTTTAAAATCTTTAAATTGTTTTTTCTTTGTTTTTCTATGATTAAAATTCTTGTATTTTTTAAAATATTAATACAATTTAAATTAAATCTTTTAAATATTTGCAAAATATTTCTGAAATCTTTTGTATACGTTTGATATCATTAGAATATTTTAAATCGTTATGAAATGTTTCAAAATCTTCTGAAAAAATTTGACTTCGTTTAAAATCTTTGAAATGTTTTTTTGTTTTCTTTTTAATTTTCAAAATTTTTATGATTTTTAAACTTTTGATAAATTTTTGATGATATCTTATAAATATTTGTCAAATCTTTCTGAAACTTTTTGTATACGTTTGGAATCATTGAAATATTAAAAATCTCATTGAAATCTTTCAAAATCTTCTGAAAAATTTGAAATCATTTAAAATCTTTAAAATGTTTTTCTCTTGTTTTTTTCAATCCTTAAAATCTTGTATTTCTCTAAATATGAATACAATTTTAATAAAGTCTCTAAAATATTTGTTAAATCTTCCTAAAATATTCTGCTTACGTTTGAAATCATTGAAATATTTAAAATCTTTATGAAATGTTTCGAAATCTTCTAAAAAAATTTGAAATCGCTTAAAATCTTCGAAATGTTTTTTTTAATCTTTAAAATTCTTTTATTTTTGAAAACATTAATAAAATTTTAATAAAAACTTTTGAATATTTGTGGAATTTTTCTGAAATCTTTTGTATTTGTTTAAAATCATTAGAAATTTTTAATCTTCCTAAAATGTTTCAAAATCTTCTAAACAAATTTGAAATCATTTTAAATCTTTTCAATGTTTTTTTTCTTTGCAATTCTTTTATATATTTAATTTTGATAAAATTTTTTGAATATTTGTCAAATCTTTTTGAAATTTTTTCTTATTCGTTTAAAATCATTGAAATATTTGAAATCTCATTGAAATCTTTCAAAATCTTCTGAGAAATTTTTAATCGTTCAAAATGTTTAAAATGTTTTTTTTCTTGTTATTTTTTTAATCCTTAAAATTCTGGTATTTTTTTAGAATAATAATAAAATTTTGATGAAGTCTTTTAAATATTTGTAAAATCTTTTGTTTACGTTTAAAATCATCAAAATATTCAAAATCTTTATGAAATGTTTCAAAATCTTCTGAAAAAAATAAAATAAATAAAATAAAATGAAAAAATAAAATAAATAAAAAAATTTGAAATCTTTTTAAATCTTAAAAATGTTTTTTTTTTTAATTTGTAAAATTTTTTATTTTAAAAAATACTTATAAAATTTCCATGAAATCTTTTGAATAGTTGCGAAATCTGTCGGAAATCTTTGTATACGTTTGAAATCATTTAAATATTTAAAATCTTTTTAAAAAATTTTAAAATATTCTTAAAAATTTTTTAACCTTTTGAAATCTTAGAAATGTTTTTTTTAATCTCAAAATTCTTGTATTTTTTTAAAATATTAATAAAATTTTAATAAAATGTTTTCAATATTTGTGGAATTTTTTTAAAATCTTTCAAATACTTGCGAGATCTTTTTGAAATCTTCTGTATACGTTTGAAATCATTGAAATATTTAATATCTTTTCAAAAACTTTCAAAATCTTCTAAAAAAATTTGAAATCTTTTAAAATCTTACAGATTTTTTTCTAAACTTTACAATTCTTGTCTTTTTTAATATTAATTTATTTTGTAAAACATCGAGAAATTTGTTTTGAAATCTTTTAAATATTTGCGAAATCTTTCTGAAATCTTTCGTATACGTTTGAAATCATTGAAATATTTAAAATATTCAAAAAAACTTTCAGAATCTTCTAAAAAAATTTGAAATTTTTTGAAAGCTTTAAAATGTTTTTTTCAATCTTAATGATTCTTGTTTTTTTAAAAAAAGTAATGCAATTATAATAAAATCTTTTAAATATCTGCTAAATCTATCTGAAATCTTTTGTATACGTTTGAAATCAATAAAATGTTAAAAATCTTTTTTCAAACTTTCAAAATATTCTAAAAAAATTCAAACCTTCTAAAATCTTTTAAATATTCTTTTTAATCTTAAGATTCTTGTTTTTTTTTATATTAATAAAATTCCAATAAAATGTTTTCAATATTTGTGAATTTTTTTAAAAAATTTTTGTATACGTATGAAATCATTGAAATATTACAAATCTTAATAAAATGTTTCGAAATATTTTTAAAAAATTTGAAATTGTTTGAGTTCTTCGAAATATTTCATTCTATCTTTTAAATTCTTGTATTTTTTTAAATATAAATAAAATTTTTATAAAATCTTTCGAATATTTGCGAAATCTGTCTGAAATCTTCTGTATACGTTCGAAATCATTAAAATATTTAAAATCTTTTTAAAAACTTTCAGAATCTTGTGAAAAAATTGGAAATCTTTAAAATGTTTTTTTTCAATCTTTAAAATTCTTGGCTTTTTAAATAATAATTTTTTTTTAATATTGATGAATTTGCAATGAAATCTCTTGATATTTGCGAAATCTTTATGAAATCTTTCGTATACGTTTAAAATCTTAGAGATATTCAAAATTTTTTTTTAAACTTTCAACATCTTCTAAGAAAATTTGAAATCTTTTAAAATCTTTAAAATGTCTTTTTTAATCTTTGAAATTCTTGTATTTTTTGAAATATTGATAAAATTTTAATAAAATGCTTTCAATATTTGTAAAATATTCTTAAAATGTTTTGCATACGTTTGAAATCATTGGAATATTTAAAATATTTTTAAAAACTTTCAGAATCTTCTAAATAATTTTCAAATCTTTTGAAATCTTTGAAATGTTTTTTTTTAAATTTTTAAAATTCTTTTAATTTTTTGTGTATTTATGAAATTTTAATGAAATCTTTTCAATATTTGTGAAATTTGTCTGAAATCTTTTGTATTAATTTGGAATCTCTGAAATATTGAAAATCTTTGTGAAATATCGCGAAATCTTCTGAAAAAATTTTAATGCGTTGAAAAAATTTTTAAATCGTTAAAAATCTTGGAAATATTTTTAAATTTATTTAATTTATTCCTTTTATTGAAAATTGAACTAATTTTTCGAAAATTCTTTTTTTTTATTTGGTTCAAAATTTAATTATTTTGTTGAAAAAACGTTTTTCGTGTAACAGAAAATTAGTTTTATTCTTTAAAAATTTCACTATTTGATTTTTGTTCTAAAATATATCTTTTTTAATTAAAAATTAATGCTTTTTGTAGAAAATTCGTCATTCATCGCAAAAAATGGATGTTTTTTCTTGAAAACTCATTTTTTTATTAAAAATTTATTTTCATGTTTAAA
This sequence comes from Amphibolips quercusostensackenii, assembly GCA_032357855.1. Classification (NCBI taxonomy): domain Eukaryota; kingdom Metazoa; phylum Arthropoda; class Insecta; order Hymenoptera; family Cynipidae; genus Amphibolips; species Amphibolips quercusostensackenii. The sequence goes on from JAUELO010000316.1 coordinate 2,490,579, forward strand.
AATGTAACTATTCTGTCAAAAATTATTCATTCTTTTGCTACTTCCACAATTTTGTTAGACATTGTTTTTTGTTGGAAATACAACTTGTTGGTTGAAAATTAAAAAACTTTTCTAAATTTTTGTTGGTTGAAGATTCATAAATTTAGTTTGCAATTAATTTCTTTGGTTGAAAATCTAATTCTTTGTTGCACATTTTTTCAAAATTAATTTTATTTAAATAAAAATTTAATTATTTCTTTTCGGCTTAAAAGTTATATTTTTTATTAATAACTCATGTATTTGGTTGAAAATACGTCTTTTTTGGTAGAGAATTACCCATCTAGGCTGAAAAAGTCTATTATTATATGTATTTTTGTTTCAGATTCACCTCTTTTGGGTAAAAGTGTTATTATTTTATTTAAAAGTTATTTATTTTTTTGAAAAATTAACAATTTTGTTAGGAATTCATTCTTCACGGTAAAAAATTAAACTGTTTTTGGCATCAATTTCATCTTTTTAGATTCAAAATGCAAGTTATTTTAGTTTACTTAAATTTAACCTTTTTAGCTAAAAATTCAACTATTTCATTTTGTTAAAAAAATTATCTTTTTTAGTTAAAAATATATGTATTTGGTTTAAATTCGTCTTATTTGGTGAAAAATCAATTTTCTTGTATGAAAATTCATCCGTTTGTTTTTCAAGTCAACTTTTGTGTTACTAATATTTTTTTAGTTTAAGTTTTCAACCAGTACAAAAAAATACAACAGTTTATTTTTGTTGAAAATTCATTTCTTTTATTAAAAATTGAACTATTTTGTCAAAAATTCTTTTCTATTGTTTGAAAGTTAATTTAATCACCTAAAAACGTAATTACTACATTTTGGTTAACAAATTTATATTTTTTAGTTGAAAATTCACGTATCTTTAAAAAAATTTCTTGTTTTTTAAAATACAAAATTAATTGTTCTGTTTGAAAATTTACCTATCACATTTTTGGTTGAAAAATCATCTTTTCTATCTAATGAAAATTCGTCATTTTTAAAAAATTCAAATTTAATTGTTTTAACTGAAAATTTATCTATGTAATCCATTTTCGGTTCAAAATTGGTATTTTTAAATTGAAAATTTATATGTGGTTAAAAATTCATGTATTTGTTTGAAAATTCATCTTTTTTAGTAGAAAATAAATCTTCTTGTTTAAAAATTCATCTGTTTGTTTTAAAAATCAACTCTTGTGTTTCAAAAAATTTTTTTGGTTAAAGATTTATTTTTTTGGCTATAAATTTAACTATTCTGTTAGAATTCTTTTTTTTTTAATGAATTTACTTCACCTGAAAATTCAATCATTCCAACTTTTGTCTTTTTAAATTCAAAATTAATTAATTTAATTGAAAATTTAACTATTCCATTTTTGGTTGAAGATTTATGTTTTAAGTTCAAAATTCGTGTATTTGGTTAAAAAATTCGTCTTCTTTCATAAGAAATTAATCTTTCTGATAAAAAATTTTCCTGTTTTTTTTTTTTTTTAATCAATTTTTGTGTTACGTTTTTTTTGGTTGAAGGTACATCATTTTAATTGAAAATTTCTTTATTTGGTTAGAAATTTTACTATTTTGTTTAATTTTTTTTATGTTAATTTTTTTTATCTGAAAATTTAATTGTTCTATTTTTGATGAAAAATGTATCTTTTTTAGTTAAAAATTTATGTAATGTGATAAAAATTCGTTGTTTTTTGACACTTTAATTTAATTGTTTCAACTGAAAATTCAACAACTTTATTTTCTTTTACATTTATATGTTTTAGTTGAAAATTCATGTATTTGGTTGAAAATTCGTCTTTTTTGTAAGAAATTAATATTCTTGGCTTAAAACTCATCTTTTTGTTTTAAAATAATATTTTGTGTAGAAATTCATATATATATATATATATATATTTTTTTT
>JAUELO010000316.1:2492598-2520813 GCA_032357855.1 Amphibolips quercusostensackenii
CATATATATATATAGATATATTTTTTTTAAAGATTTATCATTCTAGTTGAAAATTCATTTCTGTGGTTATAAATTTAACTACTTTTTTGAAAATTATTTATTCTTGATTGAAAATTAATTTATTCACCTGAAAATTTAATTATCCCGTTTTTATGTTGAATTTATTTTCTTTAGTTAAAAATTCTTGTAATTTTCTAAAAATTAGTGGTTTTTTGAAATTCAAATTTAAAGGTTTTAACCAAAAATTCAACTGTTCCATTTTTGGTTAAAAATTTATTTCTTACACTTGAAAATTTATGTATTTTGTTACAAAATTGTCTTTTATGGTAGAAAATAAATCTTCTTGGATAAATATTTATCTGCTTGTTTTACAAATCAACTTTTTTGTTACAAATATTTTTCTTTTAGTTAAAGATTCATCATTTTAGTTGAAAATTCATTTCTTTGGTTAGAAACTTAACTATTTTGTTGAAAATAATTCTTTCTTGGTTGAAAGTTAATTTATTTATCTGTAAATTAATTTATTACGTTATTTTAATTTATCTTTTTTAGTTGAAAATTGATGCAATTTCATAAAATAAGTTAGTGTTTGAAATTCAAATCTAATTGTTCTGACAAAAAATTCAACTTTTCTTTTTTCGGTTGGAAATTAATCTTTTTTAGTTGAATGTTCGTGCATTTGGTTAAAAATTTGTCTTTTTTTCATAAACAATTAATTTTTTTTGTTGAGAATTCATCTGCTTGTTTTAAAAATCAACTCTTGTGTTACAAATATTTTATTCATCTATAATTAAGTGATTCTATTTTTGGTGAAAAATTTATCTTTTCAGTTGAAAATTCGTTTTTTCTGGTAGAAAATTAATCTTCTTACTTTCAAAAATCACCTCTTTGTTTTAAAAATTAACTTTTGCACAAAATTTTTTTTTTTTTTTGGTGAAAGATTCATCATTTTAGTAAAAAAATTCTTTTTTTTTTGATAGAAATTTAACTATTTTGTTGAAAATTATTTTTTCTTGTTTAAAAGTTAATTCATTCACATGAAAATTTTATTATTCCATTTTTGTTGAAAATAGTATTTTTAGTTGAAAAGTCACGTATCTTAATGAAAATTCCTTGTCTTAAAATTTCAAAATTAAATGTTTTAAATAAAAATTTCACTTATTTATTTTTGGTTGAAAGTTTGCTTTTTTTATAGAAAATTGATGTTCTTGACTGAAAATTTATCTATTTGTTTTAAAAATCAACTTTTGTGTTACAAACTTTTTTAAAATGATTTATCATTTTACTTGAAAATTCAGTTCTTTGGTTAGAAATTTACCTATTTCTTTGAAAAATTTTTCTCCTCAATCAAAAGTTAATTTATTTACCTGAAAATTTATACCATTTTTGTTAACAAAATGATCTTTTCTAGTAGAAAATTGCGTGTCCTAATAAAAAATGCGTTGTTTTTTAAAGTTAAAATTTTATTGTTTTAACTGAAAATTTAACTATTCCATTTTCTGTTGAAAATTTTTTTTTTTAGTTTAAAATTGAGGTGTTTTTATGAAAATTTGTTATCCTTATAAATTCAAAATTAAATGTTTCAAATGCAAATTTTACTAATTAATTTTTGGTTGAAAATCTGTCTTTTTTAATAGGAAATTAACCTTTTTGGTTGAAAATTTATCTGTTTGTTTTAAAAAACAACTTTTGTTAGAATTTTTTTTTTTGTTGATAATTCATCATTTTAGTTGAAAATTTATTTCTTTGGTTAGAAATTGACCTATTTTATTAAAAAATGTTCTTGCTAATTAAAAAGTCAATTTATTTACCTGAAAATTTAATTATTTCATTCTCGTTAAAAAAATTGTTATCTTCAGTTGAAAATTACGTATCCTGATGAATATTCGTTGTTTTTTAAAATTAAAATTAAATTGTTTCAACTGGAAATTTATCTATTCCATTTTTGATAATTTTGTAGTTTAAATTTGAATTTTAGTTAGAAATTCCTGTTTTTGTTGAAAATTTATTTTTTATTTAATGAGTTATTAATAAAGTAAATTGATTGTACGAATAACAAGGATTTAGGGCAGGGTTCCCTTCCTCTCAATAAAGTGTTTAATTCTATTATTTTTCATCAGAGATAGAGGAAGACCCTGACTACCATATAATTTGGTGTCACATGTAATTAATACAAGAAACGATACCATTAAGTTTCGACCTAAATTTAATATTAAAATTATTGTTTGTTTGATTAAAATACAGGAAAAGCCTTTCTTTAACTAATAATCATTAATTAGGAACACAAATATAAGAAAAACAATAATTTAAATTAAAATTAAAAATACTAGTATTTTAAGTGTTGATTAAAAAATTAATTTGCAACAAAAAATATCGTTTTTCACAAAAAAAGATGAATTTTTAACCGAAGAGTTGATTTTCAAAAAAAAAAATTAAATCATTTTAACAAAAAAAAAATTTTTCAAACAAAAAATAATTACCAAATAGTTGAATTTTCAACTATTAGGAGAAAATTTTTTCAACAAAAGTGGAATAGCTTCACGTTTAGGGAAAAAATTAATTATTAACAAAAAAAAACGAATTTCTAACCAAATATTTGAATTGAAGAATAAATAATTTAATTTTCAACCAAGAGGTTTCATTTTCTATTGAGGCAGTTTAATTTTCAAACAGAAATATAAATATAAAAGAAAAAATTTAATTTATTAACAAAATAGTTTAATTCTCTACCAAATTGTTAAATTTTCAAGCTAAAAAACAAATCAGGTTTGAAACAGCTTACTTTTCAACAATAAAGACAATTACGACAAAAATTTAAAATTTAATTTTAACCAAAAAAGGCGATTTTTTACCAAAATAGATCAATTTTCAACCAGAACAGATTAATTTTCAAGTAAAATATTAATTCTTTGACTAAAAATTCTTTTATTAAAGTCGTTAAATTTTGATTCATCTAGTTTACTTTCTAACCAAAAAACCAAAGTTAAATATTTTTAATTAAACAGTTGCTTTTTTAACTGAAAAGGACCAAATTTATACAAAAATACGTGTATTTTAAAATAAGTAGTTGAATTTTAAATCTAAAGATGAATTTTTATTCAAGAAAATTAAATTTTAATTAAATTCAAAGAAATTAAATTAATTAAAAATTAAAAAAAAAAATTTCAACTAAAATAGATGAATTTTCAACGAAAGAGTTGAATTTTCAAATAAAAGGATACATTTTTATCTTAAAATGAATAGTTAGATTTTCAGTAAAAATATTAATTTTCGATGCAATAATAAATTTTTAATTAAATAGGCCAATTTCTAACCACAAAGATGATTGTTCAATTTAACTTACGAATCTTCAACAAAAAACAATGATTTTCTTAAACGCAGTTAAGCTTTCAACCATGTACTTTAATTTTCCTCAAAAAAGACGAATTTTTAACAAATTATTTCATTTTTGTCCAAAAAAGATAAATTTTTAACCAGATAGTTGAATTTTCAAAAAAAAAAAAATGATTAATTTTGATCTGAATATAAATCGTTAATTTTTTAGCAAAATAATACATTTTCGACCAAAAATAAAAATTCTTAATTAAAAAGAATTATTTCCTACCAAAGTATGATTTTTAACTAAACTTAAGAATATTAAAAAATATATTTTTTACAACGCAGTTCAACTTTCAACCAAGTATTTCAATTTTGCTCAGAAAAGACGAATTTCCAACAAAAGTAGCTGAATTTCCCCCCCCCAAAAAAAAAAAAAATTTCAGCCAAATAGGTGAATTTAAAAAAAAAAAGATTAATTTTCATCAGGAAATGAATAGTTGAATTTGTAATTAAACTTACGAATCCTCAACCAAAAAAACTATTTTTTTGCAACGCAGTTCAAATTTCAACCAATTACTTTAATTTTTATTAAAAAAAACAAATTTTTAACAAAATAGTTTATTTTTAACCAAATACTTAAATTTTAAAACAAAACAGATAAAAAAATACAAATTTTTAACAAAATACATCAATTTTTAATAAAATAGTTGAATTTTCAAATAACAAAGATAAATTTTCATTGAAAAATAAAATATTTACATTTTAAATAAAAAAAATGAATTTACAACCCAAAAAATGAATCTTTAATAGAATAGATAATTTTTTATCAAAGAAATGACTTTTCAACTAAAATTACAAATCTTAAAAAAAAAATGAATTTTTTTGCAACGCAGTTTAGCTTGCAGCCAAGTCCATTTTCCAATCTTCGTAAAAAGGCGGATTTTCAACAAAATAGTTTAATTTGAACTTAAAAAGTTAAATTTTTGATAAAAAAGATTAATTTTTTTTTCAAACAAAAAGTATTAAAATTTTCAACTAAATAATTGAACTTTCTAATAAAATAGATCAATTATCAACTGAAGAGATGAATTATCAACTAGAATGAAAATTCTTTAAATGAAATGAAGAAATTAGTTTTTACATTTAAATCACTTATTTTAATGTTTGCCCCAAAAAAATTCCTAGCAAAAAACATCAACTTTCACCAAAATACATCACTCTTCAACAAAATAGTTAGATTTGAAATTAAAAAAAAAATCATTTGAAAATGGAATAGCTACATTTTAAGTAAAAAAAATAAATTTTGAACACAAAAATAAATTTTCAACCAAAAACATTAATTTTCAACCCGAAAAGTGACCCCTCAATAAATTAGATCAATTTTCAATCAAGGGTATGACGTTTCCCATCAAATTACAAATTATCTGAATCTTTCACATAATCCTTAATTCAAATAAAAAATGTAAATTTTAAATTAGAAATATACTGTCATCAAAATGATAAAAGTTTCATTTTTAACCGAATTATTGAATTTTTAAATAAAAAGCTGAATTTCCAACTCAAAAAATAAAATTTCAATAAAATAGATAATTTTTTGATCAAAGAGATGACTTTTCAACTGAAACGACGAATCCTAAAAAGAAAAATGAATTTTTCGAAACGCAGTTTAGCTTGCAGCTGAATCAATTTTTGTAAAAAGACAAATTTTCAGCAAAATAGTTTATTTTAAGCAAGAACAGATAAATTTTTAGATAGAAGAGGTAAATTATTATCCAAAAATAAAATATTGAAATTTGTAACCAAATAGTTGAATTTTCAAATAAAAAAAAATAATTCTCACCAAAGGAGATAAATCACCAACTAGAATGACGAATCTCTCAATAAAATAAAAAAATGAATTTTTAGATTTCAACGAGATATCTCAATTTTCACCTAAAAAAGACAAATTTCCAGCAAAAACACTGATTTTTAACAAAATACACCAATTTCCAACAAAATAGTTGAATTTTCAAATCAAAATTTTAATTAAAAAATGGAATAGTCACATTTTTAATAAAAAATAGAATTTTTAACATAAAAAAAAATTTTCAACTCTAAAAATGAATTTTCAACCCAAAAAATCAATTTTTAACCAAAAAAAAGATTTAATAATAACATAGATGATTTTTCAATTGAAGAGATGACTTTGTAACTAAAATTACAAATCTTAAAAAAAAGAAAACAGAAAAATTAATTTTTTGCAACGCAGTTCAGCTTTTAAAGAAGTACATACTTCAATCTTCATAAAAAAGTAGAAATGTTTTCCATAATAATGAATTTTAAACCAAAAATATTAATTTTTAAGTAAAATAGTTAAAGTGTCATCCAAAATAAAACAGTTAATTTTCAACCAAATAGTTGAATTTTTAAATAATATAGATCAATTTTCAAGAAAATAATGAATTTTTAAATAAAAAAGATAAATTTTTATTGAAAAATAAAATAGTTACATTTTAAATAAAAAGATAAATCTTCAACCCAAGAAATAAATTTTTAATAAAATAGATCTTTTTTTGATCAAAGAGATGACTTTTCAACTAAAATTACGAATCTTCAAAAAAAAAAAAAAAATGGATTTCTTGCAACGCAGTTTAGCTTGTAGCCAAGTACATTCTTCAGTCTTCGTAAAAAAGACGACTTTTCAACAAAATAGTTTATTTTTAACCAAAAAAGATGAATTTTTGAATAAAAAAGATAAATTGGTATTCAAACAAAAACCATTAAAATTTTCAACCAAATAGTTAAATTTTCACAAAAATAGATTAATTTTCAACAAAAGGGAACACAAGTTTTCACCTAAAAAAGGCAAACTTTCAACAAAATATAATAATTTTTAACGAAATAGTTAAAATTTCAAATAACAAAAAATTTTCATTCACAAATAGAATAGTTACATTTTAAGTATAAAAATTAATTTTTAAACCAAAAAATGGATTTTTAACCCAAAAAATGGATTTTCAATAAAATAGATCATTTTCAAAGCAAAAAGATGACTTTAATAAAAAAGATAAATTGTCATCCGAAAATGCAAGAGACAAATTTTCTTTTGAAAATTGGATTTTTTCACAAAAAACATGAATTTTTAATTAAATAGATTAATTTCCAGCCAAAGAGGTGACCTTTCAACTGAAATTACGAACCTTCAAAAAAAATCAAAAATAGATTTTTTACAACGCAGTTAAACTTTCAACAAAATAATTCAATTTTAATTTTAAAAAAAATAAAAAATTTTCCATAAAGTGAATCAATTTTCAACAAAATTGTTTAATTAAAAAAAGGTAAATTTTTAATAAGTAGTTAATTTTCAACCAAAAAAGATAAATGATTCATCAACAAAATAGTTACATTTTCAACAAAATAATTAAATTTTTAATCAAGAGAAATTAATTCTGAAAAAAATAGACTTTTCAACTAAAAATAGTAACAAAACAAAGGAGAAAAAGAAAAATTTACTTGAAAAGGGGAAAATAGGGGAAAAGAGAAAATAGTTTGTACTGTGATGAAGATTTCAAGGTAAACTTCAACTTTAATTAAATATTCATTTATTATTTTTATCAATCCATTCAAAAAAAGCATTGTCTTACAAAAGAATTTTTCCCACCATCATCATAAATGCAGATGTTTTTTCATAATTTATTTTCACTGTGAAATAAATGCAAGAACACGTTATTGTGTCCGGATAAAGTAGACGTGACTATAACTTAATTAACTAATGTTAATTAAACGAGAACACTGACAAGTACTCACACGAGAAATGACTTTGTGAGGTGGTAGTTTTCAGCCGGCGATTCTTCGTAGAAAAGGTCACAGAATTTATTTATTGAAAAATCGTCACAGAAAAGCAATAAACTAATTTTTCACGATGACAAATCCCTTTTTGGAAGTCTGGATGAAACCGTACTCTCGAACTGGAAACTGTCAACTATTATCTTTTCACTTACTATATTTTTTCACACACAAAAAAAATTGAATCTTTTACTTGAAAATAAAAAAAAGAAAGTATTGAAAAAGCAGAATTTGTGTCTTAATTTGCATATTCATGAGCATAAATGTTTTTTCCGGTCGCACCGCAAATTCGAATCCAAAGAGGATTTTCTTCAAATCGGCTTTCCACTTTATCTCGACGATCACTCTTTTATCAAAGCTTTAATTTCGAGTAATAAATTATTTCTCACAGTAAACTTTCACTTCTTTACTTTTCTTCACTTTCACTGATTTTCATGTCTTGACTGAAATTGCATTTTCACTAGTTCCCGTTGAAACTTTCCTTGGGATTCTTTTTTTTTTATTTCAGTACATGTTTCGTATGTAAATTTGGTGAGGTTTGTGAATTATTTTGCGGGGCGTGTATTTGAAATTAGAAAAAAAGAAAATTGGATGAGGTTCGTTTTAGATACGCGAGCGAGAGCGCGCGGATTGAAACACACATGACTGGAGCGGCAGAAGCGCTGATACTGAGCCAAGAGGGGGGTTGAGTGTCGGTAGGCAGGGGTTGGAAGGGGGCTGGGGGTGGAGATAAAAAGCGGCAGGGCTGCTACCGAAGTGCTGCCTTGACTCACTGCACGGAGCCACCTGTCGAACCCCTGCTCCCTAAATCTACATTTTCAGGCAAATCTCAATCAAAAGCTTGTACACTAGGGTGGTCGAAATTTTTTTTCACGAATTTTCATGCATATCGCCCAGAAGTGTGTTCGAATCCACGCAAAAATTAATTCATTTTTTGATGTGAAACTTTTTTTGGGTATGTAAATGAACTGAAAAAACGACCGACCGTACGACCTTACGACAGTTCTGGATTGAGAAATATCTCTATCTCTCTCTTACGCACTGTCTATACCTTCTTTCTCTATTCGAGTCTCTCTTTTTAGCGAAAAGGGGAAAAGGGAAAGGGAAGGGAGGGTGGAGAAGAGGGAAAGGGGAAAGGGGGACAGGGAAAATTAGAAAAAAGAAAAGGTAAATATAAAAGGGGGAAGTGGAGAGAGGAAAAGAGAAAATTGGAAAGAGGAAAAGAGAAAAGGGAAAGAGGAAAATCGAAAGGAGAAGAGAAGAGAGAAAAAAAAGAGAGAGAAAGAGGTGAAATAAAAGGGAAAAAGGAAAAGAGAGAAAAAGGGAAATGGGAGAGGGCAAAAGGAAATAAGAACAAGAAAAAAGGGAGAGCTGGAAGAGGAAAGTAGAAAAGTGAAAAGGGAAAGTGAGGGGAGAAGAACGAAAAAAAAGGGAAGGTTGGAAGAGGAAAGCGGAAAAGTAAAAAGGGGAAATGGAAAGGGAAATTTAAAAAGGGAAAAGGGGAAATAAGAGAGGGAAAAAGAAAAAAAACAAGGAAAAGGGACAGTTGGGAGAGGAAAGTGGAAAAGTTAGAAGGGCAAGTGAGGGGAAAAGGGGAAAATAACAAGAATAAAAGAAAGTTGAAAGAAGAAAGCGGTAAAGTGAAAAAGGGTAATTCAAAGAGAAAAGCTAGAAAGGTAAAAGGAAAAAGTGAACAGGGGAAAAGAGAAAAAGGAATATGGAAAGGGGGAAAAGGGAAAAGGGCAAAAGATAAAAAGAAAGGCAAAAGTGAAAAGGGAAAAATAAAAAAATGAAAAAGGGAAAATAAAAATGGAAAATAGGGAATAGAAAAGGAAAATTGAAGAGGGGATAGTGGAAATGGAGGAAAAGTGGACAGGGTAAAAGAGAAAAGAGAAGAGAGAAAAGGAAAAAAGAGAATAAGGGAGAAAAGAAAAAAAAACAAAGGGAAAAAGTTAAAAGGAAAAGTGAGGGGAAAAGGGGAAAGGAACAAGAAAAAGAAGAAAGTTGGAAGATAAAAGCGGAAAAGTGAAAAGGAGAAATGCAAAGGGGAAAGCTGCAAAGGGGAAAAGGGGAAAGAGAAAGGGGAAAGTGAGCAGAAGAAAAGAGAAAAGGGAATAGGAGAGAGGGGAAAAGGAAAAAATAAAAGTGGAAAGGGATAAGATAAAAAAAAGTGGAAAGGTAAAGAGGGAAATAGAAAGGGAAAAGTGGACAGGATAAAAGAGAAGAGGGAAGAGTAGAAAATGAAAAAAAGTAAAATCAAAGGGGAAAGGGGAAAAGTTAGAAAGAAAAAAGAAAAGGGTAAAGTAGTAAGGAAAAATAGAAAATGAACAGGGGAAAAAGAGGAAGGAAATAGGGAATGAGAAAATAGAAAAGTAGACAGGGAAAAGGGAAAAAGAACAAGGGAAAAGGTAAAGTTAAAAGGGAAAAGGAATAAGGATAGAGGGGAAAGAAGAAAGGGAAAAGGAAATAAGGGGGAAGAGAAAAAGGGAAAGGCTAAAGCGGAAAAGGGAAAAAAAGAAGAAAGGGGTAAGTGATAAGGGAAAAAGGAGAAAGGAATAAGGGACAGGGAAAAGTGGAAAAGTGGACAGAGGAGAAGAGAAAGAGGAAAGAGGAAAAAGGTAAGGGAAAAGTGGAAAGGGCAAAATAAAAAAGTGAAAAAGGGTAAATAAAAGTGGAAAATAGGGAATAGAAAAGGAAAAATTAAAAAAGGGATAGTGGATAGGGAGGGAATGTGGACAGGGGAAAAGAGAAAAGGGAAGAGAGGTAAGGGAAAAAGGAAATAAGGCAAAAAAGAAAAAAGGACAAAGGGAAAAAGTTAAAAGGAAAAGTGAGGGGAGAAGAGGAGAAAAACAAGAAAAAAAGAAAGTTGAAAGAAGAAAGCGGAAAAGTAAAAAGGGGAAATTCAAAGGAGAAAGCTGAAAAGGGAAAAGGGGAAAAAGAAAGGAGAAAGTGAGCAGGGGAAAAGAAAAAAGGGAATAGTAAAGAGGGGAAAAGGAAAAAATAAAAAATAAAAGTGAGAAGGGAAAAAAATGAAAAGAAAGGGGAAAGTTGAAAAGGGAAAGAGAAAGGGGAAAGTCGACAGGGGAAAAGAGAAGTGAGAAGAGGAAAGATTAGGAAACGCAAAAAAAGAAAAATTAAAGGGGAAAGAGGAAAAGTTGAAAAGAAAAAAAAAGGGTAAAGTAGTAAGGAAAAATAGAAAATGAACAGGGGAAGAAAAGGAAGGAAAAAGGAAATGGAAAAATAGAAAAGTAGACAGGAAAAAGGAAAAAGAAAAAGGAAAAAGGGAAAGTTGAAAGGGAAAAGGTGAAAGGTGAAAAGGGAAAATAAAAAGAAGAAATTTTAAAAGGGAGAAGGAAAAAGAGAAAGCGGACAGGGGAAAAGAGAAAAGGGAAGAGAGGAAAGGGGAAAAAGGAAATGAGGGGAAAGGAAAATAAGGGGAAGGAGAGAAAAGGAAAAGGATGAAGCGGAAAGGGAAAAGGGTAGAAGAAAGGGTTAAGTGATAAGGAAAAAAGGAGAAAAGGAAAAAGGGATAGGGAAAAGTGGAAAGTGGGCAGGGGAAGAGAGAAAGAGGAAAGAAGAAAAAGGTAAGGGGAAAGTGGAAAAGGGAAAATGAAAATAGAAACTAGGGAATAGAAAAGGGAAATTGAAAAGGGGAAAGTGGACAGGGGAGAAAAGAAAAGGAAAGAGAAAAAAGGGAAAAAGGAAATAAGAGAAAAGGGAAAAAAGAAAAAAGGATAAGGGTAAAAAGGAAAATGGAAAAGAAAATAAGAAAAGGATAAGTGGTAGGGAAAAAACGAAAATAGACAGGAGAAATGGGAAAAGGGGAAGTAGAAAGGAAGAAGAGAGAAGGGAAAAGAGATGGAAAAAGAAAAAGGCAAAAATTGAAAGTTGAAAGGGTGAAGTAGAAAGGGGCAAAGCGAAAGAGAAAATAAAAAGGGGAAAGTGGATAGGGAGAAGCGGAAAAGGAAAAAGATGAGAGGGCAAAAGGAACGGTGAAAAAGTGAAGTAAAACGGGAAAAGGGGAAAGGGAAGGGAAAGGGGAAAGTGAAAAGGGTAGGAAAGAGGAAGAAGGAAAATTGGAGAGGAGCAAAGGGAAAGTGTAAGAGGGATAAAAAAGGAGAAAATAGAAAGTTATAAGAAGAAAAAGGAAAGAGGAATAGGGGAAGGGACAAAGAGAACTGGGAAAATGGAAAGAGAAAAATTAAAAGAGAAAGGGAAAAGAGAAAATAAAAATGGAGAAGAAGAAAAAGTATAGTGAAAAGGGAAAGTAAGAAGGGGAACGGAAACAGGGTCAGGGTTGAGAGAAAAAGGGGAATACGGAAAAGGGAAAATAAAAAAAAAAAGGAAAAGGGAAAGGCGAAAACAAAAAAAAGTCAGAGACAGAGATATTTTTCGATCCAGAACCTATCCGGCCTGGATCGAGAAATCAAAAACACACTGTTTTAGTTTTAAAAAAAATGATATTTATAGGTGTGACTCAAGCCTTATGAAGTTGTAGACGTATTTACCATAAGAAAAAAAGACATTTTTGTGAATTTTATTAAAAATCGTCAATATTAGGTGTATGAAGTTGAAACTGAACATTTCTCTTCACAATTAGCCACAGGATACGAGCAAAATATTACTTTTAAAATATCACCCCCATAAGTCCGTTTTATAGGGTCCCGAAAAACCCCCATAAGTAAAAAAAAAATGTTTTGCTAGTTTTTGACGCTAATTATGATTTTCATCCTAATTTTTTTTCCTCATTTCTAATACATAAAGTACTATTTTATACTGAAACTGGATAATTACGTAAATTGTTTAAACAATTTCTTATTTTTTTCAGCAATCTTCTCTTAGAATATATTTAGAAGTCGCAGTTTTTCATAAAATTTTCCACGTTTTGTCAAACTTTCAATTAGAGTGATGTGATAATTAATTCAGATTAACAAACCTAATTGTTTAAGCAATTTATTATTATTGTTAATGATATTGTTTTTTAATAATGCTTAAACATCGATTTTTTCTGAAATTTTAAGCTTTTTAGCTACTTTTCACTTGAAGTGGATTTTTATTTAATTCAATGTAGCAAAAATAATTGTTTAAACAAATTATTATTCTATAGCTCTCTTCTTCTATATTACTACTACATAGTTGCGGTTTTTTTCTGAAATTTTTGACTTTTTGTTACTTTTCAATTAGAGTGGAGTAATAAATTATTTGAGTTTACAAAAACAATTGTTTAAACAATTTATTATTGTTATTATTATTAAAAATATTCTCTTTCCTCAGTAGTAAAAAGGTGTGTGTTTTTATAAAATTTTCAAACTCAACTTTAGAGCAATTATAGCATTGATGCAGGAAAAGATAATTATGAACAATAATTATTTGCATAAACAATTATGTTCGTCAAATCGCATGGATTATTATCTCGCTCTGGGTGAAAAGTTAATAAAAAGTTCAATACTTTAGAAAAAAACTGCAACTTTTTAGCATTGTCCAAATATGATATAATTTTAAATAATAATAAATTGTTTAAGAAATTCTGTTTGTTAAGTTGAGTCAACTATCAGCTTATTTTAATTGAAAAATGAAAAAAGTAGGAAATTTTAGATAAAACTACAACTTTCCAGCATTATTATAAAAGAATATTAATATTAAGAATAACAATTTGTTTGATCAATTTATTTTGTTCAACTGCAATTATTATTACCTCAATCTAAGTGAAAAATAAACAAAAAGTTTAATATTTCAGAAAACACTTAAACTTTTTAGCATAATTCAAAGATAATATTATTAAAAATTATAATAATTCGGTGAAAAAATATTTTTGTTTTATTTAATTTAATATTTCTTTACTCGCAAAACACAATTTTTCACTAATGGGGTTCTTTGGGACCCCATGAATCTAAGAAGGTCACCTTTCAACCAAAAACGGAGTAGACAAATTTTAAATTAACAAAATTAATATTCAAGCAAAAAAAAATTTTTTTCCAACAAAATAGTTAAATTTTTGATTAAGGAGATAAACCATCAGCTTACATATTGAATTTGAATCAGTCAAACATGACTAATTTGAAGGCAATTTAGCCTGATTTAAATAATGTAGATTCGACTTCTGAAAAATCAGTCAAAAGCGACTTTTTGTATCAGTCAATTTGACCTACGGATGTAAAACTTTAACAGAAACGGAATAGGTGAGTTTTCAATAAACAAAATTAATTTTCCAGGCAAAAAATTTCTTTTGACTAAAATTTTGACCAAAATAGTTAAACTTTCAACAAAATCTAGAATAAAAAATATGGAAGTAGATTTTTTAACCAAAAATTTTACTTTAAACTAGAGAGAGTTAGATTTTCTTAATGAGTTTTATTAATACAATTTAAATCTAAGCAAAAAACGAGAAAAAGGGAAAGTTTTTTGGCAACCAAAAAAAAAATAAAAATTTTTTTTAAATGAGAAAAGAGTTCATGCAGGATCCTAAATCTAAAGAAAAAAGAAAAAAGCGAAAAGGGAAAAGTATGAAGGAAAAAAGGGAAAAGTCAAAAGAAAAGGTAAAATGCGGAAAGGGAAACATAAAATGAAAAGGGGAAAAGGAAAAAGGAAAGAGGGGAAAGTGAAAGAGAAAAGTAAAAGGGAATAAGGTGAACGGAAAAAGGAAAAAGCAAATAGCGAAAAGTAAATGAAAAAAGAAAATGTGGGAAGAAAATAGTATAAAGGAGGAAAGGGAGAGGAAAATGGAAAAGGAAGAAGCGAACAATAAAGTGGAAATGGGTAAGAAAAAAATAAAAAGGGAAAAGGGAAATAGAAAATGGACAGGGGAAAAGGAAAAAGGGAAGAGTAAAGCAAAAGGGGAAAAGGAAAAAGAATAAGGAAAAAAGGTTAAAAGAAAAAATAAAAATAGGAAAGAGAAAAGCGAAAAGGAGAGAAAAAAGAGCAAAAGGGAAAAGGGTAAGGGGAAAGCAAAATGAAAAAAAAGTAGAGAAAAGAAAGGGAAAATGAAAGGGGAAAAGTGAAATAAAAATGGAGAATGTGAAAGGAAAAATAAAGAAAAAGGTAAAAGGTATAGAACGATAAAGGGTATAGAAAGAAAAAGGGTGAGGAAATGGGAAAATGAATCAGGAAATAAGAAAAAGCAAAAGGGAAAATGACAAGGGGTAGAGGAAAAATAAAAAAACAGGAAAGAGAGAAGGAAAAAAGGGAAAATGAAAATTGTAAACGAAATGTAAAAAGGAAAAGGAAAAAAGGAAAAGAAAAAAGTTAAAGGGAAAAAGGAAATCGAAATAAAAAAAGGAAAAAGGGTAAAAAGAAAAATAGGAAAGAAAAATGCGAAAAAGAATTTTGAAAGGAAAAGAGAAAAATAGAAAAGCAATAAAAGTGGAAGAAGGGAAAGAAAAAAGTGAAAAAGAAAATTAAAAAGGGCGAATAAGGATAAAAAAGGATAGGGATATAAAATGGAAAAGGGTAAATGAAAGGAAAAAGAAATAAGGGAGCAAGGGAAAGCAAAAAGGGAAACGAGAAACGGGAAACGGAAAAGAAAAAAAGAAAGGAGAAGGTAAAAGCGAAAGATAAAAGGGAAAAAGAAAAAATGAAATCGAGAAGAAAATGGAAAAAGGAAAAAAGGGGAAGAAACAGTAAGAAAGGAAATGGAAAATGGAAAGAAGAAAAGGGAAACATGAAAGGGGAGGGATAGGGAAAAGCGAAAGAGAAAACAAAAAATAAATAAGGAAAAATGGGAAAAGGAAAAGGGAAAGGAAAAGGAAAAAAGGGAAAGGAATAAGCGAAAGGAGAATAAATAATGGAAAGAAGAAAATTAAAAGGAAATAAGGAAAGGAAAAAGCGCGAAGAGAAAAGGGGAAAGAAAAAAAAGGAAAAAGGGATAGGAGAAAGCGAAATTAAAAATGGAAAATTGAAAAAGGGGAAAAAAGGAAAGGGATAGAAAAAGGAAAGAGACACAAAAAGAAAAAGGGTAAGGTTACAGGAAAAGCAACAAAAAAAAATAAATAAAAGAAAAGGGGAAAGGGAAAAATGGAATACGAAAGGAAAAAGTAACAAAAAAAAGGAAAAGGGAAAAGTAAAAGGGGAAAGTGAAAGGAAAAATGGGAAATAAAAGGAGAAAACGGGAAGTGGGAAAGAAAAAAGGGAAAGGAAATAGAGACAAAGGAAATGAAAAATAGAACAAAAATGATAGAGGAAAAAACAAAAGGAAAAGGGAAAAGCGAAAAGGGGAGAGGGGAGCAATAAGGGCAAAACGGAAAGAAGGAGAAAAGGGAAAGTATAAAAGGGGAAGAAAAAAGCGAGAAGGGAAAAAATAAAACGCGAAAAAGAAAAAGAAAAAAGAAAATGATAAGAAGGGAAAGGAAAAAGCGCGAAGGGGAAAGGGAAATCTAAAAGAAAAATGGAAAATCAAAAAAGGAAATAAATAGAAAAAAGACAAGGGTAAGGAAAAGGTCAAAGCGAAAAGGCAAAAGAAAAGGAAAAGGGAAAATCGAAAAGAATAGGGGAAAAGGTAAAGAGAAAGGAAAAAAGCAAAAGGTAAAAGTGAGAAGGGAAATAGAAAGTGGAAAGTGGAAAACGAAAAAGGTAAAAGGCAAAAGGGAAAAACAAAAAGGAAAGGAAAAAGCAAAAATTGATAAGGGGAAAGAAATAAGGAAAAAAGGGAAAGGAGAAAAAGAAAAGAAAAAATAGAAAGGAAAGTAAAGGAGAAAGGGAAAAAGGGCAAGGAAATAGCGATAAGGGAAATTAGAAATGAAAAGAAGAAAAGAAAAGTAGTAAAGGCGAAAACAAAAGAAAAAGAAGAAAAGAGAAAGGTGGAATAAGAAAGAGGAAAAAGGGAAAGGGACAGGAAAAAGTGAAAAGGGAAAAGCGGAAAAGGAAATGGACAATGGAAAGGTAAAAAGGAAAAGGGTAACATGGGAAAGAAAGAAAAAAGGGAAATGTGAAAAAGGGAAAAGGAAAGAGGGAAAAGGGAAAGGAGAATAAAAAATGGAAAGAAGAAAATTAAAAGGAAATAAGGAAAGGAAAAAGCGCGAAGGGAAAAGGGGAAAGAAACAAAAGGAAAAAGGGATAAAAGAAAGCGAAATGAAAAATGGAAAATAGAAAAGGAAAAAGAAGAAAGGAAAGGGATAGAAAAAGGAAAGGAACACAAAAAGAAAAAGGGTAAGGTTATAGGAAAAGCAAAAAAAGAAAATGAATAAAAGAAAAGAAGAAAGGGGAAAGGGAAAAAGGGGATAGGAAAGTGAAAAGTAAAAAGTAAAAGGGAAAAGGAAAAGGGAAAAGTAAAAGGGAAAAGTAAAAATAGAAAATAAAAGGAGAAAAGGGGAAGGGGGAAAGAAAAAAGGGAAAGGAAATAGAGACAAAGGAAATGGAAAATAGAAAAAGAAAATGATAAAGGAAAAACAAAAGGGAAAGGAAACAGCGAAAAGGAAAGAGGGGAAAAATAAGGGCAAAACGGAAAGGGGGAAATGGGAAAGTAAAAAAGGGGAAGAAAAAAGCGGAAAGGGAAAAAATAAAACGCGAAAAAGGAAAAGAAAAAAGAAAAAGAGAAGAAGGGAAAGGAAAATCTAAACGAAAAATGGAAAATCAAAAAAGGAAATAAATTGAAAAAAGACAAGGGTAAGGAAAAGGTCAAAGCGAAAAGGGAAATGAAAAGGAAGAGGGCAATTTGAAAAGGAAAGGGGAAAAGGTAAAGAAAAAGCAAAAAAGTGAAAGGGGAAAGTGAGAAGGGAAATCGAAAGTAGAAAGTAGAAAACAAAAAAGGTAAAAGGGAACATGGAAAAACAAAAGGGAAAGTAAAAAGCAAAAATTGATAAGGGGAAAGGAATAAGGGAAAAGAGAAAAAGGAAAAGAGAAAAGGAAAAAGGGCGAAGGGAAAAGGAAAGAGGAAAAGGAAAAAGGACAAAGGAAAGCAGGAAAGAAGAAAGCAAAAGGGATAAGAGAAAAGAAATAGGGAGAATGAGAAAGAGGAAAAAGGGGAAGGGACAGGGAAAGGGAAAAGCGAAAAAGGAAATAGAGAATGGAAAGGTGGAAAGAGAAAACGTAATATGGGTAAGGAAGAAACAAGGGATAAGAGAAAGAAAAGGAGAAAGGGAAAAGGGAAAAGGGGAAGAGGGAAAACGAGAAAAGGGAGAAAAGAAAAGGAAAACGGGAAACGGAAAAAAAGAAAAAGGTTTAGGGCAAAGGGGATACTTTAAAGAATTTAATTGAAAGTATTCTCGTACTCTTAATAAATATTCTTAACAGCTCATCATTCATTGTTTAATTGACGTTTTTTTAAAATTATGTCTTGTATTTAGCATTCAAGAATAGCATGGAGGTCAGCTTGAGTGTTACGTAATATGCGGGCGCTCCTTAACTTAGAGAAAATATTAAATAAAATAATTTTTTCATTCAATTTATTTAACAGTTTGATCGATCACAATATCCGATTTTTAGTTCAATTTTCATAATTTTGTTCAGTTTTCCAGTTGTTAAATTTTTCATAAAATGAGATTCCGAGCCATTTTTTAAAAGTATTTATAGAAACTATTGTCCTACATTTTATTCGAAAATAAAAATCTCTGTCTGAAAGAGCACAGATGTTTCCTATATTGGCTGTCATATCAGCCTTCAGGCTATGGTGGCGGATGCCACTCTAAATTTCGAATTACATAAGAAATATCGAAATCTTTTTTTGTAAAAGTTATTGATTATAAATTGTTTAAAAAATTATGTTCACATTTAATTATTAGTTTAAAGTAGTACGTTATGTATTGAAAATAATTTGTATCAAAAGAACCCCAAAAAAAATCATAATTAGCGCATATAACTCACAAAGCCCATCTTTGCACTTATGTGGGTTTTTTTGGGACCATACAAAATAAAAAAGTTTCAACGCATTTTTGTACCACCCTCTAGTTCACCACAGTAAAAAAAAGAAAAAAACTCTAAAAAGAACTTCTTTAGGTACCATGGGGAAAAGAGCCGTGCGAGGGTAGATCATCAATTTTTCCCGAAGGGAAAGTTTCCTGTCCATACAATCTTGATAGGAAACAAACATTTACCGTACGTGACAGGCCTTTTATATTGTATTTCACTGTTTCAATTTGAAAAGATAAGCTGTTGATGAAATCTATTTTTGTCCGATTATAGAAATGTTCAAATCATTTTTAGGGGTTGTCCTTTTACGATGTGGGTGGCTTCGAGAAATATTGCGTAATATTTTTTTCTATTAATAATAATCTTGGCAGTTATTCATTCGTAAGCCATCCATTTTAAATAGAAATTCAGAAAATGAGAGAATTTTTCAAATGTTTGGGTCTACTTTTTTAAAGATTCAAGAATACGGCTATCCGTAGTGCTCAAAAAACGAACAATTTATACTTTGCTCGCAAGTTTGAGTGCGTTTAGGGCGTGCGTCTGTTCGGTCTCGCGCTTCGCGCTCGATAATATATTTCTCTCGCGCTTCGAACTCGATAATGTATCTGATTCGTGCTGCCCGCTCGGACCTTGTTCTTCCTCCATATTTGTGCACAGACATTTTGAAATTAAAGGTCAAGGCATTGACAACTGCCATTTTGTGATTGTGAATTCTCTTTTGTTAAAGCTCCTTTAGCTTTAACGAAAACATTCTCATCACGTTTCTCGTTCTTCGCACTCAATTTTGTCCAAAGTGCGAACTTTTTTATATTATGTTTATATCTGTTATATCAAATATATATTATATTTTATCCTGTACCTTCATCTGCGACTGCTTATTCCGATATTGCGAAACAAAGTACAAATTTTATTTTTCATGCTAACTTTAATATTAGTAATATATTTTAGATCAATTTTTATTCTCAGCTACCTTGAAAAATGTATTATGTCAATAAATTAATATTGTTTTGATTCAGAATATGCATTTATATTGATATATGTAGATGTATTTTTATTGTCTTGTTTTTATAACTAAAAAAAGTGCAAATTCTGTAAGAAAAAAAATTCATGATTAACAATTTTTGCTTTTTGTATCGTTTTCCCAAAAAATTAATTTGTTCATTTTCAATCTAATTTTTTACAATTAAAAAAATAAGCATTCTACCAAAAAATAATTAATAAAAAATGTGTAGATCTTTTTATGGTAAGCAACTTTTCTCTATTTATTTTTTTCTTACCTGGTATCCCTTTTTAACAATTAAAAACAAAATGATGTTATTTTTCACGACTAAAACAAAAACTACGCACCTTATATAATAATGAATAACAAAAAATTAGTCGATCTTTTCTGAAAGCACAATTTTTGTCTATCTTTTTTCTTAACCTTTCTCGTTTCTCCAAGAATTTATTTAATTTTTTATTTTTAATGTTATTTTTTATTAATAAAACAAAGACTACGCGTTTTATCAAAAAATATTTTGTAAAAACTCACAAATATTTTTTGGGTAAACAACTTTTTTCTATTAATTTTTTTTGTACCTTGCCTTGCTTTTCAAAAAGTTTAATTTTTTTATTTTAAGTGTTATTTTGCCAAATAAAAAAGAACTATGCATCCCATTAAAAAACAAATAAAAACAAATTTGCAGCTCTTTTTTGGGCACACAACTATTGCTAATTTTTTTTGTAACTTGTGACGTTTGTACAAAAATCTAATTTTTTTTTATTTTAATGTTATTTTTTAGAAATAAAACAAAAACTACGCATCCAATGAAAATATGATTCATAACAAATTTGTATTATTTTTTGGGTGGACAACTTTTTTCTATTTCTTTTTTTCGTAGCTTGTGTCGTTTGCCTCAAAATTATTTTTTTTTATTTTTAATGCTGATTTTTAAGAATAAAACAAAAAATAAGCATCCAATAAAAAAATGGTTGATAACAAATTGTATTATTTTTTAGGTGTACAATTTTTTTATTTATATATTTTGCAGTTCATGTCGTTTGTCTAAAAATTAATTTTTTTTAATTTTAATGTTGATTCTTAGGAATGAAACAAAAAACAGGCATCCAATAAAAAAATGATTTATAACAAATTTGTATTATTTTTTGGGTGAACAATTTTTTTTATTTACTTTTTTCGAAGCTTGTGTTGTTTGTCTGAAAATTAATTTTTTTTTTATATTTTTAATGTTGATTTTTAGGAAAGAAGTAAAAACTACGCATCCAATAAAAAATGATTGATAACAAATTTGTATTATTTTTTGGGTGAACAACTTTGTTTTATTTATTTTTTTCGTAGCTTGTGTCGTTTGTCTGAAAATCAATTTCTTATTTTTTAATGTTGATTCTTAGGAATGAAACAAAAACTACGCATACAATAAAAAAATTATTGATAACAAATGTTTATTATTTTTTGGGTGAACAACTTTTTTTTATTTATTTTTTTTGTAGCTTGTGTCGTTTGTCTTAAAATTCATTTTTTATTTTTTATTTTTAATGTTAATTCTTATAAATGAAACAAAAATACGCATCTAATAAAAAAATGATAGATAACAAATTCGTATTATTTTTTGGGTGAACAAATTTTTTTTATTTATTTTTTTCGTAGCTTGTGTCGTTTGTCTAAAAATTCATTTATTTTTATTTTTTGTGTTGATATTAATGAATTAAATAAAAACTACGCGTTTCATCAGAAAGTAATTACAAACAAATTTGTAGATCTTTTTTAGGTGCACAATTTTTGTGCTTTCATTCAAAACTAGAATTTTTATTTTTTCAGGAAAATTGAAAAATGTGTGATGATAATCTTGTAAAGCCTTAAAAAACATCTTTTATTTTTTGACTTTCTTCATATCGTGCGTTGTGTAGCTTAAGATTTTGATTTTCGTTTTTTTCTTAAATGTTGAAAGTGCTTCAATTCTAATAATTTTTTTTTATTAATAAAAGTTGCAGGAATAAAATGTTCGACTTCAGAAATTTTGAAAATGCTCTAACTTTTTGAATTTTTATCCAAAATAGCTGTCTAATGAGCTTAAAAATGAGCGGAGGGGAAGAAGAATACGTTAAATAAATGAGGGAGAGGGGGGGGGTGAGGATAGAGGGAGTGAAATTGAAGAAAGGGTAAATGGGGGTGGGGAGGAGGGAAAATGTGTAAGGACAAGTAGGGTAAGTGAAATAAATTAAAGATAAGGAAGTGAGGGAAAAGTAATTTAGTGGAAGTAAGGGAAAATGAGGGAAAATGAGGATAAGGAAGTTATGAAAAAGGAAGAAGAAAAAGGATGAAGAAATAGGGAAAAATGAGGGAACGGAAAGTAGAAAAAATAAGGGGAACATAAGAAGTAAAGTAGGGGAAATAAGAAGAGTGGAAATGGGCAAAGTGAGAAGAAACAAAGAGAAGGTAAGTAGGAAAAGTAAGGAAAGAAAGAGAAAAAGGACGCATAATGAACAAGAACGAAAAAGGAGAATAAGAAGTAAGGGGAAATAGGGTGAGAGGAAGCATAAGAAGGTAAGAGGGTGAAGTAGGGGAAACGTGAGGAGTAGAAGTCAGGGGATTGTAAGTAGGTGAAATAGAAAAGAGGAGAAAAACGGGGAGAGAAGAATGAGAAAAAATGAAGTAAGAGGCTTCTTCATTGAGTTGGAAGGAAGAAAATTTTTTGTTTTCAATATTTTATGAAATTGAGCAAGGATCAATTTTTATTCTTAACTTTTTTATGAAGTTAGAAGGGAGGAAATTGTGGTTTTTAATTTTTTTTTGGATTTGGTAGAAGCGTGCCTTATAATATTATTTTAATTCTCAAAATCTTAGAAAACTTGTTTTTCCAGACATATGTTTTTTGGCACGACAACTAGTAACTACCTTAATAGGTTACGAAAGCCTTTTTTATAGGCGCAAATCACCTATTTCGACGAATTTTTTTATTTTTCAGTGCTAACATAAACAATTAAAAAAATATTAGAAAAAGTTTGAAATGAATAAAATTGAGGCTTAAGATGTCATTGCACTTCTGATATGAAGTGTCAGGTAATTGGATAGGCGAGACGTTCGATAATCGAGTCAAGAATGTGGTTCCTTCTCTGCTGGCGCTTCATAACCACCACTTGATATTCGCCTTGCTTGCGAAACCCCACCTAATTGGGTTATACAACCTTCCCCTTCTGCATTTTTCTTTATTTTTATTTTCATTTATGAGCTATATTAAGAAGCAAAGAATTTACCATTTTCTGTTTTTACTTCCAGGTTTTTAATATCCTTTCTGTCAAGCTGAAGAATACTTTTCATTTCGACCACTATGGTTCAAGACCATTTTTTAATTTTTGTTTGATTTCACTTTGAAAAAAAGATTAGTATTAAGATTTTTTAAACAATAGAATCCTATTTCGAGTTTTTTTTTGTGATTATTTTGGCATTCCAAATTTGTTATACAATAAACATGTTTTTGAATAAATGTTGGTTATCTAGTTATGTACACCTATCCATCAGTTGTCGTGACAAAAATCAGATCTCTGAAAAAATAGTTATTCAGTGATTTTAAGAATCAATATAATATTACTGATGATGACATTTTGAAAAAAAGTGATTTTTTTAAGAAAAAAATTTGAAACTTACAAAAAGGAATAATTTCAACAATTTTTTTACAATTTGATTTTTTTTACTATCGATTTTTCTATCCGCAAGCGACAAGCATGAATGATAACCAGCAGTAATATCGCTTGCGGATTTCCTAAATAGATTAGCATCTGGAAAATACCATCCATTCACGATAATCTTCCAAAAATAATTTTTTTTATACAAATATAATTAGCACAACGATAAAAAATTGTATCCTTATTTAAAAGTATTCTATTTTTCAAAATTCAAAGAAATCTAAAAGTTTCAGTTTGATACCCGGATTTTCCACAAAAGTTTACAAACAAAAAAATATATCTCATGTTTGCGCATCCATAATAAAGCTCAAAATAATAAAAAATAATGAAATCTTAATTGTTCTTGTACTAAATGAATGTTTGATAAATAAAAAGGGTTCTGCATTATAATATTTATAACTATAATTATCGTACAAAAACTATAAGACAATCAGATTTATGACAAGAGTCAAAGTAAGACACAATAAAACCATGTTTTCCAATATTCTCTAAAATTTCTGTTGGAAAAAAAACATTTTAGGACCATAAATATTCACTTTTTAAAGGTCTTTAACTTTACAAAATTTTTTTCTCCAAAAAAGTAATTATTTTTTCGATCATCACTTAATTTGAATTAAACACCATGCACAAAAAATTACTCTCCTCTGTAATGTTTCGGATTAAATTATTACAAATTAGGACAAAAATAAATATTTTTGTTGTTAAGTTTTAAAAACTGTAATTGTAAAAGGATGATTGAAATTAATAATAGGTATATAAGAATAAAATAAAATATAAAATGTTAAAAATTAAAAACAGAAATACATAGAAAAGTAGCGCATCCTGTAAAGTATAACTAATTTGAAATCGATTGATAAACGCCGCAGAGTGCGCGTTAGCCATATATGCAATTTTTATTACGTATCCGGAAATCATAAGCCTCCGTATAAATTGGTACAAAAAAAAGTAAATATTTATTTAAACTTTTAATTTATTTTAAGATTAACACGCGCCGCCCACTTTCTGAAGTTTACCATAAAAGTAACATGGGAAAAAACACATTTTTGTAAATTTCGTCCAAAACATGAAATTGGATAATAAAGGATAGGCTATACTTTCATAATCTCATAAAATCTCTCTAAAAAATACGAATGAATTAATAATTTTTATTTTAAACCCCTCTGAGCCCCTTTCATGGTGCCCAGAAAACTACGAGTACACCATGCAAGCGCAATACAAATTTTTTTTGCAATATTGCCCTAAATTATAATTTTCTTTTATTTTCTTTATAGATCCTCATAAACAAATAAATTATGATAAGATTAATAATTATAATAATTATTAAATTATTATATACATAATAATTATAATAAGAATTATAACAAAATTAACAAAAGTGTGTCTTTTCCCGTGTTATTCTTATGGGAAACTTCAAAGGGTGGGCGGCACCAGTTCATATCAAAATCAAAAATCAACGAAAATATTGAAATTACAAACATGATAATTTTTTCGAACATATTCCGCTAACGCACACAACCGAGGCGTTTATCAATTGATTTTAAAGAATTTATTCTTTTTAGGCTGTGTTTTTTTTCTATATATTTCTGTTTTCAATTTTTAACATTTTGTTTTTTCAACCTATTCTTATGTATTATTTAAGCCCTGAATACTACCCCATGCAAGTGAAATGAGGATTTTTCGAAATATAGGCCGTAATTATTACTTTTTTAATCATTTTTTTTAGGCTCTCATAAAAAAATAAATTACTAGATTTTGCGTATCTCTTAACTGATTTTTAATTGTTGAAAAAATTTATTTTAACAATTTTAATGCCATAGAATATCTCTAATTAAGGGTATTTCAATAATACTATGGTATCAATAGAACTTCAAATTGAACATAAATTTTTAAAACTAAAAAGTTTGAAAATTTTTTAATTCGCAATTATAAAATATCCAAGTTTTGAATTTTAGACTTAAAAATTCTGTAATTTTGATGATCAACATTTAAAACTTTTCAAATTTGGACAATTTCAATTTAATTCAAAGCTTAAAACTTTACTTTTGCTTTTTAAAGTCATCAAAATTTATAAATTTATATTCATAAATTTTTTTAATTAAAGTGTTTATTATTGTGTATCTTCGAAATTATAGAACCTCGAATTGTACATTTTTTAAATAAAAAAGTTTTTAATTTTTACAATTTACAGTTAAAAATTATGTAAGTTTTAACTTTAACATTCAAAAATTCTGTAATTTAGATTATTTTCGTTTAAAATTGTACGGATTTGAAAGCTTTGAAATTGAAAACTTAGTTTTTTAAGTTTTATAATTAAAAATGTTGTAATTTTCATTTTGAATTGAAAATCGGACTTTTGTTCTCTAAAATCAGTGAAATTTAAGAATTTTCTTTTGTACATGTTTAAGACTTTAAAATATTTTAATTTCTAAAATTCAGAATTCGAATTGAAGCAAATTTTAAGTTTGATTTTTCCGAATTTCCTTAATTCTCTGAATGTTTTAAATTCTACTGAATTCCTTACATTTATCCGACTTCCTCAAATTCTTCCAAATTCCCGGAAATGTCATAAATTCCTCTGAATTTTTGTATTACTCTAAAGTTCTCGGAATTAAGGGGATTTTAAGTAATATAAATAAGTAAGGGGATTCCACGATTTAAATGACTTTAGAGAATTCCAGGAAGAGAAAGAAGAAGAGGAAGAGAAAGAGAAAGAGAAAGAGAAAGAGAAAGAGAAAGAGAAAGAGAAAGAGAAAGAGAAAGAGAAAGAGAAAGAGAAAATAGGAAGAGGAATGAGAAGAGGAAGAGGAAGAGGAAGAGTGAAGAATTGAACAAAATTTAAAAAAATTAAAAGCCTAATAGAAATTTGTTACTTTTCTAATGGGCTTGAAGATTTAACTATTTTTTAAACAAATTTTTTTTCACGAAATCTCTTTTAGATTAACTATTATTTGGTATATTTCTTGTCAAGAATTTATTTTCTTCTTGTCAAAAATTCAACTACCTGGTTATAACTTATATTACTTTCTGAACAATTTATTTTTTGAATGAAAATTCATTTCTTTGGCAGAAACTTTAATTATTTTGTTGCAAAAATTTAGTTTAATTGCAAATTAATTGTTTTAACGCAAAATTATACTTTCTGGTTGAAACTCCATGTATTTGGATGTGAATTTTTCTTTTTTGGTAGAAAATTATTCTCCTGTGGGAAAAATTAAATTTTTTTTAAAAACTCATCCACTTTTTTGTTTAAAATGCTAGAATGTCAAAAATTCAAAACATTTTAGGCCCTTATATTCAGAAAGCAAAAATGCAAGCTAATCAAAGCATGTGTCTGAAATTCATTAAATATTAAGATCTTGTTTGGTTGCAATATCAACTATCATATTTTTCATTAAAAATTCTTTTTTTTTTTGTTTACAGTTGTACTTCTTCGTAAAAAAATATTTTTTCTGGTTTGAAGATTAATAATTTTAGTTGAAAATTCATCTCTTTTGCTGATATTCTTTTTTAATTAAACATTAATTGTTTAGTGTAAAAATTATTGGTTTTAACGAGAAATTGAAAACTAATGAGCTGTAGTCGTTTAGGCTCTAACTATGTCTTTAAAAATTAATTTTTTTGATTAAAGAATAATCATTTTAGCTGAAAATTCATCCGTCGTTAAAGACTTTTTTTGGGCTAAGATAATTGTTTTTAACTGACCATATAACTGTTTCATTTCTGGAAAACGGATCCTTTTATTGAGAATAAAAAAATATTTATTTGAAATTTTATCTTGTTTGGTTGATAATTTATTTTTTAGGGTGAAAATTCAACTACCTCTTTTATAATCAGTTCTAAAACTTCATTTTCAGGTTGAAAGTTATCTTTTTGGTAAAAAATTGAACTGTTTTGTTAAAAATTCGTCTCTCTTGGTAAACTATTATTTTTAAACTTGAAAGTGAACTTTTTCAATTTTGTTAAAAAATTATCTTTTATTTGACGACACTGCAATTTGTTTGAAAATTCATCTTTTTTTGTTGGATTTAGTCTTTCCTTACTTAAAAATAAAATAATTTGGCGAATTTAAACTCTAATCATATTAATTAAGAAAATACTTCTGTTACAGTTTCGTTGGTCAGAAATAAATTTGATATTTTTCGCAAAATTACACTTTAATTTCAAGATTTACTTTTTCTATTGATATCAAAAGATTTGAAAATCGCCTAAACGAGTGTAATAATTTTAAAAATCCCTAATCGCGTACTTTTTATGAACAAAAGATAAAAATTCTACTTATTATCTTATAAAGCTCCTAAAGGTAAAAACCGGAGATTCTTTTTGAGATATAAAAATTAAACAATGTGCCTCTTGTACAAAAAAAGGAATTTCCTACTTTAGAAATTAAATAAATTGAATCTAATAAATATCTAGTTTCTTTAAATAATTTATTATAGATGTAATATTACAAGTGCATACTTTATAATTTCAAATAGACCCGCGCTTTTCGGTACATGCGCAGTAAAAAAATATTCGGTCCGTTGGCATCACAGGCACATTCTGTATCACAAAATTAGTTTCTTGCCCTTCTTGCCCGCGGCTCCTCGTACACTAGATCTCTTTTAAGTTTAAATTAGCTGCGTAAAGAATTAATAAATTTCAAAGATTTTGATTATTGATGGGAATTTGAGCCTTTTTTAATTTTTCACATAAAAAAAATGGTTTAGGCTACTAGTACCTTAATAAACAGATTTTAATTAAAAGTTTACTTGTGTAAGAATTTTTTCGTTTGCAGCTGTGTAATAACAGAAACGTTATGTTGATGGTATTTTTGACTGAGTTCAGTAAAAATGTTTAATACCGACAATTAACTAATTTTATAATTTTTTTTCTATAGCAGTGGGATTTTTCTCTAGGGTGGCCCCTCAAAAGGGGAAATTATTTTAGTTGAATCATCATGCACCTATATCATTTTTTGAAAAAAAAAAATGTTCACGGGAGGGAACGAAACAAAACTTTTTTCAATTTGTTTTCAAAAAGAAATGTTTACGGCATTGATAAAAGGTTGGAGCCTTGGAAATCAGAATATATTTACTTTTATTATGATTTTGTAACGTTGCAAGTAGCTTCTAACATTTTGAGATGAGAGCGGATCACAAAAAGGTATATTTTCGTTTTACATTTTCTATTTATAAATGTAATAATGGTGAAGAGGTTCGGGGTTCTACACACTTTACTATATAATTAATAAAGACTTTGCGTAAGGAGCTTACTGGAGATTCCTTGATTTCAATTTTGTTCAATGCGGTAACCTGGCCGCTTGCTATGTTTATTTTTGCCCGTAATCTGCCGTGTATTTGAGGAATTTGTGTATAAAATCCAGCAAGAATATCATTATTTTCCAATATTGCAAATACGTCACCATTGTATATTAATACAATTTTCTCTTCGGTCGGCATTGGCCCATAGTTATTCTTTCTTAACTGTATATTGATTGATTTATTTGGAGGAAAAGTGTATATGCGAAGCTTGAATACCCGGTCCGGATTATTATAGGGCATAAGTCGAATA